>JAIUJO010000094.1:1960744-1968244 GCA_023846275.1 Vanilla planifolia
AGAAGAAGAAGATGAAGTAGAAGCTAAAGAAGAAGAAGAAGAAGTGGTAGAAGAAGAAGAATACTAGAAAAAAGAAGAGGAAGAAGAAAAAGAAGAAGAAAAAGAAGAAGAAGAAGAAGAAGTTTTAGTAAAAGAAGAAGGAGGAGGAAAAGATGTAGAAGATGAAGAAAAAAAAAGAAGAAGAAGAAGAGGAACAAAGATGATAAAGAAGAAGAAGAAGAAGAAGAAGATGAAGATGATTAAGAAGAAGAACAAGAAGGAGAAGAGGAAGAAGAAGAAGAAGAAGAAGAAGAAAAAGTAGAAGAAAAAGAAGAAGAAAAAGAAGGAGAAGAAGGAGAAGAAGAAAAAGAAGAAGAAGAAGAAGAAGAAGCAAAAGATGAAGAAGAAGAAGATGAAGAAGAAGAAGAAGAAGATGATGAAGATGATGATGATGATGATTAAGAAGGAAGAAGAAGAAAGAAGAAGAATAATAATAAGTAGAAGTAGAAGAAGAAGAAGAATGAAAAAGAAGAAGATGAAGAAAAAGAAGTTGAAGAACAAGAACAAGAAGAAGAAAAAGGCGAAGTAGGAGAAGAAGAAAAAGGAGTAGAAGAAGAAGAAGAAACAGATGAAGAAGAAAAGGCAGCAGTAGAAGAAGAAGAAGAAAAAGGAACATATGAAGTAGCAGAAGAAGAAGAAGAAGTGGAAGAGGAAAAAGAAGAAGTAGAAGAATAAGAAAGAAGATGTAGAAGAAGAAGAAGAAGATGACGAAGAAGAAGAAAAAGAAGAATTAGAAGAAGAAGAAGAAGAAGAAGAAGAAGAAGTAGAAGTAGAAGAAGAAAAAGAAGAAGAAGAAGAAGAAGAAAGGATAGAAAGAAGAAGAAGAAGTAATAATAAAAGAAGAAGAAGAAGGAGAAAAAAGGAGAAGAAGAACTAGAAGAAGAATAAGTGGAAGAAGAAGTAGAAAAAGAAGAAGAAGAGGAATAAGAAGATGAAGAAAAAGTTGTTGTAGATGAAGATGAAAAAGAAGAAGAAGAAGAAGAAATAGAAGAAGAAAAAGAAGAAGAAGAAGAAGAAGTGGAGAAGGAGGAAGTGGAAGAAGAAGAAGAAGAAGAGGAAGCAGAATAAGAAGAAGAAAAAGCGAAGATGAAGTAGAAGAAGAAGAAAAAGAAGAAGATGAAGAGATTGAAGAAGAAGAACTACAAGAAAAAGAACAAGTGGAAGAAAAAGAAAAAAAGAAGAAGAGAAAGAGGAAGAAGAAGGAGAAGAAGAAGAAGAAGATTGTGAAGAAAAAGAAGAAGAAGAAGAAAAATAAAAAGCAGAGGATGAAGAAGAAAAAGAAGAAGAAGAGGTAGAAAATGGAGGAGGACAAGTAAAAGAATAGGAAGAAGAAGAAGAAGAAGAATATGAAGGCGGAGAAGAAGAACAAGTAGAAGAAGAAGAATAATAAGAAAAAGAAGAAGATAAAGAAGAAAAAGAAGAAGAGAAAGAGAGAAGAAGAAAAAGAAGATGATGAAGAAGAAGAAGAAGACAAAGAAGAAGAAGAGGAAGGAGAAGAAGAAGAAGCAGAAGAAGAAGGAGAAGACAAAGAAGAAAAAAGAAGAAGAGGAGGAAGAAGAAGAAGTCGAAGAAGAAGAAGATGAAGGAGTTAAAGTAGAAGAAAAAACGAACAGGAGGATGAAGAAGAAGGAGATGAAGAAGAAGAAGATAAAGAAGTAGAGGAAAAAGAAGAGGAAGAAGAAAAAGAAGAAGAAGAAGAAGAAAAAGAATAAGAAGAAGAAGAAACAAAAAAAAGAGAAGAAGAAAAAGAAGAAGGACTATAAGAAGAAGAAGAAGAATAATAAGAAGAAGAAAAAGAAGAAGAACAAGAAGTAGAAGAATATGAAAGAAAAAGAAGAAGAAGAACTAGTTGAAAAGATGGAAGAAGAAGAAGAAGAAGAACAACAATAACTATAAGAATAAGAAGATAGAGAAGAAATGAGAACATGTAGAAGAAGAAGAAGGGGAAGAAGAAGAAAGGGAAGAAGAGGAGGAGGACAAAGTATGAGAAGAAGAAGACAAAGAAGTAGTAGAAGTAGAAGTAGAAGTAGAAGAAGAAGATGAAGAGAAGAAGAAGAAGAAGAAGAAGAAGAAGAAGAAGAAGAACAAGAACAAGAAGATGATGATGAAGAATAAAAAGAAGTAGAAGTAGAAGATGATCTAGAAGTAGAAGAAGAAGAAGAAGAAGAATAAAAAGAAGAAAAAGAAGAAGAAGAAGAAGAAAATAAAGAAGAAGAAGAAGAAGAAGAAGAAGACGAAGACGAAGAAGAAAAAGAAGAATAAGTAGAAGAATAAGAACAAATAGAAGAAGAGGAGAAAGAAGAAGAAGAAGAACAACAACAAGAAGAGGAAGAAGGGGAAGAAAAATGGGAGTAAGAAGAAGAAGTGGAGGAAAAAAAAGAGGAGGAGGAGGAAGAAGAAGCAAAAGAAGAAGAGGAAGAAGAAGGAGGAGAAGAAGAAGAATTAGAAGAATAGGAGGAAGAAGAAGAGAAAGAAGTAGAAGAAGAAGAAGAAGAAGGACAAGGAGATGAAGAAGAAGAAGAAGAAGAGGACGAAGAAGAAGTAGAAGAAGAAGAAGAAGGAGAACAAGGAGAACAAGATGGAGAAGTAGAAGAAGGAGAAGAAAAAGTAAAAGAAGGAGAAGAAGAACAAGAAGAAGAAGAAAGAAGAAGAAGATGAAGAAGAAGAAGAAGAAGAAGAAGAAGAAGAGGATAATGATGAAGAAGTAGAACTAGAAGAATAAGAAGGAAGAAGAAGAAGCAGAAGAAGAAGAAGAAGAAGAAGAAAAAGTAAAAGAAGAAGAACAAAAAGAAGAGGTGGAAGAAGTAGAAGTATAATAAGAAGAAGTGGACAAGGATGACGAATAAGCAGAAAAAGAAGAAGACGAAGAAGAAGAAGTAGAAGTAGTAGTAGTAGTAGTAGAAGAAGAAGAAGAAGAAGAAGAAGAAGAAGGAGAAGAAAGAGAAGAAGAAGATGATGAAGCAAAATAATTAAAAGAAGAAGAACATTAAGAAGAAGATGAACAAGAAGAAGAAGAAGAAGGAGAAGGAAGGGCAAGAAGAGGAAAAGAAGAAGAAAGAAGAAGAGTAATAAGAAGTAGTAGTAGAAGAAGTAGAACAAGAAGAAGAAGAAGAAGAAGAAAGAGAATGAAGAAGTAGAAAAAAGAAGTAAAAGAATTAGAATAAGAGGAAGAAGATGATGAAGAAGAAGAAGGAGAAGTAGAAGAAGAAGAAAAATTGGAAGATGAAGAACAAGAAGGAGAATAAGAAGACGAAGATAAAGAAGAAGAAAAAGATGAAGAAGAAGTAAAAGAATAAGAAAGAAGAAAAAGAAGAAGAAGAAGAAGAAGCAGGAGAAGAAGAAGAAGAAGAAGAAGAAGAAGAAGAAAAAGAATTAGGAGGAGAAGAAGAAGAAGAGTAGTAGTAGTAGAAGAAGAAGAAGAAGAAGAAGAAAAAATGAAGAAGAAGAAGAAGAAGAAGAAGTAGAGGAAGATGAAGAAAGAGAAGACAAGAGAACTAGAAGAAGAAGTAGAAGAAGAGGAAGAAGAAGAAGAAGAAGAAGAAGAAGAAGTTGTAGCTGAAGAAGAAGAAGAAGGGAATTAGGAGGAAGAAGAAGAAGAGAAAGAAGATGATGAAGTAGATGAAGAAGAAAAGGAAGAGCAGGAGAAGGAAGAAGAAGAAGATGATGATGATGAGGATGAAGAAGAAAAAGAAGAAGATGATGAAGTAGAAGAGGAAGAAGAAGAAGGGGAAGATGAAGATGAAGATCAAGAAGTAGTAGAATTATAATAAGAAGTTGAAGAAGAAGTAGAAAAAGAAGAAGAAGAAGTGGAGGAAGAAGAGGAAGAAGAAGAAGAAGAAGAAGAAGATGTAGAAGATGAAGAAGAAGAAGAAGAAGAAGGAGAAGAAGTTGAAGAAGAAGAAAGAAGAAAGAAGAACAAGAAGAAGAAGAATAAGACGATGATGATGAAGTAAAAAAAGTAGAAGAAGAGGAATGAAGAAGAACAATAAGAAGTAGTAGAAGAAGAGGAAGAAGAAAGTAGAAGAAGAATTAGAAGAAAAAGAAGTAGAAGAAATAGAAGAAAAAGAAGAAGAAGAGGAAACAGAAGAAGAAGAAGAAGAAGAGGAAGAAGAAAAAGAAGAAGTGGAAGAAGAAGAAGAAGAAGAAGAAGATGATGAAGAAAAAGAAAAAGAAGATGAAGTAGAAGAAGAAGATGAAGAAGAAGAAGTAGAGGAAGAAGAAGGGGAAGAAAAAGAAGAAAAGGAAGAAGAAGAAGAAGAAGAAGAAGAAGAAGAAAGAAGAAGAAGAAGAAGATTTAGAACAAGAAGGAGAAGAAAGGAGAAGTTGAAAAAGAAAAAGTCGAAGAAGTAGCATAAGAAGTTGTTGAAGAAGAAAAAGAAGATGAAGAAGAAAAAGTAGAAGAAGAAGAAGGAGAAGAAGAAGAAAAAGAAGAGGAGGAAGAAGAAGAAGAACAAGAAGAACAAGAAGAAGATGAAGCAGATGAAGAAGAAGAGGAAGAAGAAGAAGAAGAAAAACAAGAAGAAGTGGAGGTAGAAGTAGAAGGAGAAGAAGAAGAAAAAGAAGAAGAAGAAGAAGAAGAAGAAGAAGAAGAAGAAGAAGTGGAAGAAGAAGAAGAGAAAGAAGAAGAGGAAGCAGATGATAAAGAAGTAGAGATAGAAGAAGAAGAAGATGATGATGATGAGGATGATGTTGAAGAAGAAGAAGATGACGATGTAAAAGAAAGATGGAGAAGAAGAAGAAGAACTAGAAGAAAAAGGAAGAAAAATATTAAAAAGTAAAATAAGAAGAAGAAGAAGAAGTACAACAAAAAGAAGTTGAAGAACTAGAAGTAGAAGAGGAAGTAGAAGTAGAGGAAGGACAAGAAGTAGAAGAAAAAGGTGTAGAAGGAGAAGAACAAGAAAAAGAAGAAGTAGAAATTATAAAAGAAGAAGAACACAAATAGGAATAACAAGAAGAGGAGGAGGATGAGGAGCAGGAAGAAGATAAAAAAAGAAGTTGAAATAGATGAAGTAGAAGACAAAGAAGAAGAAGAAGAAGAAAAAGGACAAGGAGAAGAAGAAGACAAAGAAGAGGAAAAAGAAGAAGTTGAAGAAGAAGAAGAAGAAGATGAAGATGAAGTAGAAGAAGAAGAAGAAGAAAAAATAAAAGTAAAAAAAGAAAAAAGAATAGACAGAAGAAAAAGAAGAAGAGCAAGTGGAAGAAGAAGAAGAAGAAGAAGAAGTAGGAGAATAAGAATGAAGAAGAAGAAGAAGATGAAGAAGAAGTACAATAAGAAGAAGAATAAGAAGAAGAGGAAAAAGAAGGGGAAGAAGAAGTAGAAGAAGAAGAAGAAGTAGTAGAAGTAGAAGAAGAAGAAGAAGAAGAAGGAGAAGAAAGGAGAAGAAGAGGTAGTAGAAGAAGAAGTAGCAGAAGTAGAAGAACAAGAAGAAGAAGAAGACGAAACAGAAGAAAAAGAAAAAGAAGAAGAGGAGGAAGAACAAGAAGAAGGTGATGTAAATGAAGACGAAGAGCAAGAAGAAGAAGAAGAAGAAGAAGAGGAATAAGAAGAAGAAAAGGAAGAAGAAGAAGAAGAAGAAGAATAAAAAAGGTAGAAGATGAAGAAGAAGAAGAAAATGAAAAGAAGAAGAAGACAAAGAAAAGGAAGAAGACGAAGTTGAAGTAGAAGTAGAAGAAGAAGAAGACGAAGAAGAAGAACAAGAAGAACAAGAAGATGATGATAAAGAATAGGAATAAGAAGAAGAAAAAGCAAAAGAAGAAGAATAAGAAGAAGCAGAATAAGAAGCCGAGGAAGAAGAAAAAGAAGAAGAAGATGTAGACGAAGAAGAAGAAGAAGAAAAAGAAGAATGCAAAGAAGAAAAAGAAATGAAAGAATAAGAAAGAAGAAGAAGAAGAAGAAGAGGAAGAGGTAGAAGAATGAAGAAGAAGAAAAGGAAGAAGCAGGAGAAGTAGAAGAACGAGAGGAAAAGAGGAAGAAGAAGAGAAAAAGAAGAACAAGGAGAAGACGAAGAAGAAGTGGTAGAAGAAGTAGAAGACGATGATGATAATGATGATGATGAAGAAGAAGAAGTGCAAGAAGAAGATGAAGAAGATGAAGGAAGAAGAAAAAGAAGAAGAAAAAGAAGAAAGAAGAAGAATTGTAAGAAGTAAAAAGGTAAGAAGAAGAAGAAAGAAGAAGAAGAAGAAGAAGAAGAAGATGAAGAATAAAAAGATGAAGAAGAACAAGAATAAGAAGAAGAAGAAGAAAATGAAGTAAAAGAATAAGAAAGAAGAAGATGAAGAAGAAGTGGAAGAAATAGAAGTAGAAGAGGAAGAAGCAGTAGAAGAAGAAAAAGAAGTAGAACAATAAGAATAAGAATAAGAATAAGAAGAAAAGAAGAAGAAGAAGAAGAAGAAGAAGAAGAAGATAAAGAACAGAAAGAAGATGAAGAAGTTGAAGTAGTTGTAGAAGAAGAAGAAGAAGAAAAAGATGTAGAAGAATAGAAAGAAGAAGAAGAAGAGGAAGAAGAAGAAATAAAAGAAGAAGAAGTAAAAGAAGAAGTAGAAAAGGATGATGAAGGAGAAGAAAGAAGACGAAGAAGTAGATGCAATAGAAGGGGTTGAAGCAGAAGAAGAAGAAGAAGAAGAAGAAGAAGAAGAAGAAGAAAAAGTAGTAGTAATAGTAGTAGTAGTAGAAGAAGAAGAAAAAGAAGAAGAAGAAGAAGAGGAGGAGGAGGAGGAGGAGGAAGCAAAAGTAGAGCAAGAGAAGATGAAGTAGATGAAGAAGAAGAGGAATAAGAAGAAGAAGAAGAAGAACTAGCTAAAGAAGAAGAGGATGAAAAAGAAGATGATGAAGAAGAAGAGGAAAAAGAAGAACAAGAACACCAACAAGAAGAAGAATAATAAGAAGAAGAAGAAGAAGAATAAGAAGTAGAAGAAGAGCAAGAAGAGGAAGAAGAGGAAGAAGAGGAAGAAGAGGAGGAAGAAGAAGAAGTGAAAGAAAAAGAAGAAGTAGAAGTAGAAGAACAGGAATAATTAGAAGAAGTGGAAGAAGAAAGAAGAAGAACAATAAGAAGTAGTGGAAGAAGATTAAGAAAAAGAATAAAGAAGAAGAAGTAGAAGAAGAAGTAAAAGAAGAAGAGGAGAAGAATAAAAAAAAGTAGTTGTAGAAGAAGAAGAAGAAGAAGTAGTAGTAGTAGTAGTAGTAAAAGAAGAAGAAGAAGAAGAAGCGGAATAGGAGGTGGAAGAAGAAGAAGAAGACGAAGAAAAGCAGAAGAAGAAGAAGAAGAAGAAAAAGATGAAGATGATGATGATGAAGAAGAAGAAGAATTAAAAAGAAGAAGATAAAGAAGTAGAAGAAGAAGAAGAATAAGAAGAAGACGAAGAAGAGGAAGAAAAAGAGGAATAAGAAGAAGATCAAGAGGAAGAAGAAGAAGATGAATAAGAGGAAGAAAAAGAATAAGAAGAAGAAAAACAAAAAGAAGT
>JAIUJO010000094.1:1983244-1985744 GCA_023846275.1 Vanilla planifolia
AAGGAAGAAGAAGAAGAAGATGATGATGATGAAAGAAGAATAATAAGAAGTAGAACAAGATGAAGAAGAAGAATTGCAAAGAAGTAGAAGAAAAAGAAGTTGATGAACTAGAAGAAGAAGAAGATGAAGAAGATAAAGAAGAAGAAAAGTAATAGTAGTAGAAGAAGTAAAAGAACAAGAAGAAGAGGAAGAAGAAGAACAAATCTGATGAGGAAGAAGAAAAAGAAGTAGGAGAAGATGAAGTAGAAGCAAAAGAAGAAAAAGAAAAAGTAGAAGAATAACAAAGAAGAAAAAGAAGAAGTAGATGATGTAGAAGAAGAAGAAGAAGAATAAAAAGTAGTCATAAAAGATAAGGAAGAAGAAGAAGAAGGAAAAGATAATGTAGTACAAGAAGAAGAAGAAGAATAAGAAGAAGTGGAAGAAGAAAAAGAAGAAGTAGAAGAATAAGAAAGAAGAAGTAGAAAAGAAGAAGAAGAGGATGAAGAAGAAGAAGAAGAAGAAGAAGATGAAGATAAAGAAGAAGAAGAAGAAGATGATGAAGATAAAGAAGAAGAAGAAGAAGAAGATGAAGATAAAGAAGAAGAAGAAGTAAAAGAAAGAGAAGAAGAAGAAGAAGAAGATGTACTAGTAGAAGAAGAAGTAAAAGAAGGAGAAGAAGAAGAAGAAGAAGATGTACTAGTAGAAGAAGAAGAACGAGAAGAAAGGAGAAGAAGTAGTAAAAGAAGTAGAAGAGTAAGTAGAAGTGAAGAAGAATAAGAAGAAGAAGAAGAAGAAGAAGAATAAAAAGAAGAAGACAAAGATCAAGAAGAAGAAGAAGAAGAAGAAGAAAAAAGAAGAAGAAGAAGAGGACAAAGAAGAAAAAAGTCGAGGAAGAAGTAGAAGAAAAAAAAGAATAAGAAGAAGTAGAAGAAGATGAAAAATAACTATATGAAGAAAGAGATAAAGGTGAAGAAGAAGAAGAAAAGGAAGAAAAAGAATTAGAAGTATTAGTAGTAGAAGAAAAAGAAGAAGAAGAAGAAGAGGAAGAATAAGAAGAAGAAGAAGTAGAAGAAGAAGAAGAAGAAGAAGAAGAAGAAGAAGTAACATAAGAAGAAGAAGTTGATAAAGAAGAAGCAAAAGACGATGAAGAAGAAAAAGAACAATGAGAAAGATAAGAAGAAGAATAATTAGAAGATAATGAAGAAAAAGTAGAAGATGAAGAAAAAGTACAATTAGCAGTAGTAGAATAAGAAGGAGAAGAAGAAGAAGAAGATGTAGCAGAAGAAGAAGAAGAATAAGAAGAAGAAGATGATGAAGAAGAAGAGGAAGAAAAATAGAAAGAGGAAGAAGAAGACAAAGAAGAGGAGGAGGAGGAGGAGGAGGAAGAAGAAGAAGAAGAAGAAGAATAAGAAGAACAAGAGGACAAAGAAAAAGAAGATGAAGAAGAAAAAGAAGAAGAAGAAGAATGAGAAGTATAATTAGAAAGAAGAAGAAGAAGAAGAAGAAGAAGATGAAGAAGTAGAAGAAGAAGAAGAAGAAGAAGAAGAACAAAAAGAAGAGGAAGAAGAAGAAGAAGAAGAAGAAGAAAAAGAAGAGGAAGAGGAAGAAAGAGAACAATAAGAAGAAATAGTTGAAGGACAAGAAGAAGAAAGAAGAAGAAGTAGAGGAAGAAGAAGTAGATGGAGTGGAAGAATAAGAAGAAGAAGAAGAAGAAAAAGTAGTTGTAGTTGTAGTAGTAGAAGAATAAGAAGCATAATAAGAAATAGTAGTAGTGGTAGGGAAGCAGAAGTAGAAGAAGAAGACATAGAAGAAAAAGGAGATGGAGAAGAAAATGAAGAAGAAGAAGAAGAAGATTTTGATAGTTAACAAGATGAAGAAGAAAAGAAGAAGAGAAAGCTGAAAAGGAAGAAGAAGAGGAAGAAGAACAGTAAGAAGAAGAAGATGAAGAAGAAGAAGAACAACAACAACAATAATAATAATAATAATAATAATAATAATAATAATAATAATAAGAAGAAGAAGAGGAGAAAGTTGAAGAAGAAGAAGATGATGGAGAAGAAGGGGAATCAAAAGAAGAAGATAAAAGAGAAGTTGAAGAAGAAAAGGAAGAAAAAGAAGAAGAAGAGGAAAGAGAAGATGAAGAGTTTCAAGAAAAAAAAAAGAAAGAATAAGAACAACAAGAATAAGAAGAAGAAGAGTAACAAGAAGAAGAATAAGAAGTAGAACAAGAAGTAGAGGAAAAAGAAGAAGACATAGATGAAGAAGAAGAAGAACAATGAAGAAGAAGAAGAGCAAGAGCAAGAAGAAGAAGAAGAAGAAGAACAAAAATAAGAGGAATGGGAAGAAGAAGAAGAAGAACAAGAAGAAGAAGGAGAAGATTAGGAAGAAGAAGAAGTAGTAGAGGAATTGGAAGAAGAAGAAGAAAAAGGAAAAGATGAAGAATTAAAAGAAGCAGAAGAAGAATTAGAAGAAGAAGAAGAAGTAGAAGAAGAAGAAGCAAAAGAAGAAGAAGAAGAAGGGG
>JAIUJO010000094.1:1998244-2000744 GCA_023846275.1 Vanilla planifolia
GAAGAAGAAGAAGGCGAAGAAGAAGAAGGACAAGATGATAAAGAAGAAGAAAATGAAGAAAAAAGAAGAAGAAGAAGAAGAAGAAGAAGAAGAATAAGAATAATAATAATAATAAGAAGAAGAAGAAGAGGAAGAAATAGGAGGGGGAGAAGTAGAAGAAGAAGAAGCAGAAGAAGAAGAAGAAAGAGGAGAAGAAGAAAGAAGAAGAAGCAGAAGAAGAGGAAGAAGAAGGAGAAGAAAGGAGAAGTAGAAGTAGAAGTAGAAGAAGAAGAGGAAGAAGGAAAAGTAGAAGAAGAAGAAGAAGAAGAAGAAGAGGTAGTAGTAGAAGACGAAGAAGTGGATGAAGAACAAGAATAAGAAGAAGAAGAAGTGGAAGAAGAAGTAGAAGAAGAAGAAGATGTAGAAGAAGAAGAAGAAGAAGAAGAAGAGGAAGAAGAAGATGATCATGATGATGATGTTGAAGAAGAAGAAGAAGAAGTAGAAGAAGAAAGGAGAAGATGAAGAAGAAGAAGTAGTAGTAGAAGAAGAAGAAGAAAAAGAAGAAGAAGAAGAAGAAGAAGAAGAAGAAGATGATGATGATGATGATGATGATGAGGAAGAAGGAAAAAGAAGAAGAAAAAGAAGAAGTAGAAGAAGATGAAGCAGAAGAAGAAGAAGATGATGGTGATGATGATGATGATGACGACGAGGAAGAAGGAAGAAGAAGAAGAAGAAGAAGATGTTGATGAAAGAAGAAGAATAATAAGAAGTAGAAGAACATGAAGAAGAAGAATAAAAAAGAAGTAGAAGAAAAAGGAGTCGAAGAACTAGAAAAAGAAGAATACAAAGAAGAAGAAAGAAAAGTTGTAGTAGAAGAAGTAGAAGAAGAAGAACAAATAAGATGAAGAAGAAGAAAAAAAAAGTAGGAGAAGATGAAGATGAAGGAAAAGAAGAAAAAGATGAAGAAAGAATAAGAAAGAAGAAGAAGAAGAAGAAGAAAAAGTAGTGGTAGAAGAAGGAGATGAACAAGAAGAAGAAGGAAAAGATGTCGTAGAAGAACGAGAAGAAAAAGAAGAAGTGGAAGAAGAAAAAGAAGTAAAAGAATAAGAAAGAAGAAGTAGAGGAAGAAGAAGAAGAAGACAGAAGAAGAAGAAAAAATAGAAGAAGAAGTAGAAGAACGCCAAGAAGAAGAAGAAGAAAGAAGAAGAAGAAGAAGAAGAAGAAGAAGAAGAAGAACAAGATGTATTTGTAGAAGAAGAAGAAGGAGAAGAAAGGAGGAGAAGTATAAGCAGAAGTAGAAGATGTAGAAGAAGAAGAGGAAGAAGAAGAAGAAGAAGAAGAGGAGGAGGAAGAAGAAGAAGGGGAAGATGAAGATTAAGTTGATGAAGGAGAAGAGGAAGAAGAAGAAGAAAAAGAAGAACAGGAAGAAGAAGAAGAAGAAGAAGAAGCTAAAGAAGAAGAAGAGGTACAGGAAGAAGAAGAAGAAGATTTAGAAGAAGAGGAGGAAGAAGAAGAAGATGAAGAAGAAAAAGAAGAAGATGAAGAAGAACGAGAAGAAGAAGAAGAAAGAAGAAGAACAATAAGAAGTAGAAGAAGAAGAAGGAAAAGAAAGAAGAAGAAGTGGAAGAAAAAGATGTTGCAGAAGGAGAAGAAGTAGTAGTACTAGTAGTAGTAGTAGAAGAAGAAGAAGAAGAAGTTGAAGAAAAAGTTTTTTTGGAAGAAGAAGAAGAAGAAGAATAGGTGGAGTAGGAGGAGGAACAAGAAGAAGAAGAAGAGGAAGAACAAGACGAAGATGTGGAAAGAGAAGTAGAAAAAGAAGTAGAAAAAGTAGAAGAAAAAGAAGAAGATGAAGGAGAAGAAGAAGAAAAAGAAGAAGATGAAGGAGAAGGAGAAGAAAAAGAAGAAGATAAAGAGGTGGAAGAAGAAGAACTACAAGAAGAAGAAGAGGAAGAAGAAGAAGAAGAAGAAGTTGATGATAAGGAAGAGGAAGAAGAAGAAGAAGAACAAAAATAAAAACAAGAGGAAGAAGAAGAAGAAGAAGAAGAAGAAGAAGAAAAAGAAGAAGAGGAAGAAATAGGAGGGGAGAAGTAGAAGAATAGGATAAGAAGAAGAAGAAGAAGAGGAACAAGGAGAAGAAGGAGAAGAAGAAGAAGAAGAAGAAGCAGAAGAAGAAGAAGAAAGAGGAGAAGAAGAAAGAAGAAGAAGCAGAAGAAGAGGAAAAAAAGGAGAAGAAAGGAGAAGAAGAAGTAGAAGTAGAAGAAGAAGAGGAAGAAGGAAAAGTAGAAGAAGAAGAAGAAGGAGAAGAAGTAGTAGTAGAAGACAAAGAAGCAGATGAAGAACAAGAATTAGAAGAAGACGAAGTGGAAGAAGAAGTAGAAGAAGAAGAAGAAGAAGAAGAAGAGGAAGAAGAAGATGATCAACATGATTATGTTGAAGATGAAGAAGAAGAAGAGAAGAAGAAGAAGAAGAAGTAGAAGAAGAAAAGAGAAGATGAAGAAGAAGAAATAGTAGTAGAAGAAGA
>JAIUJO010000094.1:2003244-2008244 GCA_023846275.1 Vanilla planifolia
AAGAAGGCGAAGAAGAAGAAGGACAAGATGATAAAGAAGAAGAAAATGAAGAAGAAAGAAGAAGAAGAAGAATAAGAAGAAGGAGAATAATAATAATAAATAGAAGAAGAAGAAGAAGAGGAAGAAATAGGAGGGGGAGAAGTAGAAGAAGAAGAAGAAGCAGAAGAAGAAGAAGAAAGAGGAGAAGAAGAAAGAAGAAGAAGCAGAAGAAGAGGAAGAAGAAGGAGAAGAAAGGAGAAGTAGAAGTAGAAGTAGAAGAAGAAGAGGAAGAAGGAAAAGTAGAAGAAGAAGAAGAAGAAGAAGAAGAAGAAGTAGTAGAAGACGAAGAAGCGGACGAAGAACAAGAATAAGAAGAAGAAGAAGTGGAAGAAGTAGAAGAAGAAGAAGAAGAAGAAGAAGAGGAAGAAGAAGATGATCATGATGATGATGTTGAAGAAGAAGAAGAAGAAAGGAGAAGATGAAGAAGAAGAAGTAGTAGTAGAAGAAGAAGAAGAAAAAGAAGAAGCAAGAGGTAGAAGAAGAAGAAAAAAGATGTGGAAGAAGAAGAAGAAGAAGCAGAAGGAGAAAAAGTAGTAAAAGAAGATGAAGAAGAAGAAGAAGAGGAGGAAGTGGAGGAAGAAGAAGTGGAAGAAGAAGAAGAAGAAGAAGACAAAGAAGAATAAGAAAAGTGAAGGAGAATTAGAAGAAGACTAAGAAGAAGAAGGAGAATACGAGAAGAAGAAGAGAAAGAATAAAAAGAACTAGAAAAAGAAGAGGAACGATAAGAAGAATAAGTGGAAGTAGAAGAAGAATACGAAGATGTAGAAGAAGATGAAGAATAAGAATAAAACAGAAAAGAAGAAGAAGAAGAAGAAGAAGAAGTAGAATAAAAAAAAGACAAAGAAGTAGTAGTAGTAGAAGAAGAAGACAAAGAAGAAAAAAAGTAGAGGAAGAAGCAGAAGAAGAAGAAGAAGAAGAAGAAGAGGAAGGAGAAGAAGAAGGAAAATAATTATAAGAAGAAGGAGATGAAGGCAAATAAGAAGAAGAAGAAGAGGAAGAAAAAGGAGTAGAAGTAGTAGTAGTAGTACTAGTTTAAGAGGAAGAAGAAGAAGAAGAAGTAGAAGAAGATGATGAGGAAGAATAAGAAGAAGAAGAAGAAGAAGAAGAAGAAACATAAGAAGAAGAAGAAGTTGATGATGAAGAAGAAGAAGAATAATAATAATAAGAATAAGATGAAGAAAAGTTAGAAGAAGAAGAAGAAGAATTAATATTATTAGAATAAGAAGGATAAGAAGAAGAAGAAGAAGAAGAAGAATAAGAAGAAGATGATGAATAAGAATAGGAAGAAAAATAGAAAGAGAAAGAAGAAGACAAAGAAGAGGGAAGAAGAAGAAGAATAAGAAGAATAAGAAGAAGAAGAGGACAAAGAAGAAGATGATGAAGAAGAAGAAGAAGGAGAAGTAGAATTAGAAAGAAGAAGAACCAAAAAAAGAGGAAGAAGAAGATAAAGAAGAGGAAGAAGATGAAGAAGAAGAAGAAAAAGAAGAGGAAGAAGACTAAAGAAAAAGAAGTAGTAGAAGAAGGAGAAGAAGAAAGAAGAAGTAGAAGAAGAAGAAGATGAAGAAAAAGTTGTTGTAGTTGTAGTAGTAGAAGAAGAAGCACAATAAGGAATAGTAGTACTAATAGTTGGATAAGTAGAAGAAGAAGAAGGCATAGAAGAAAAAGGAGATGGTGAAGAAAATGAAGAAGAAGAAGATGATGATGATGTTGATAATGAACAAGATAAAAAAGAAAAAGAAGAAGAGAAAGATGAAGAGGAAGAAGAAGAAGAAGAAGAAAAATAAGAAGATGAAGAATAAGGAGAAGAAGAAGAAGAAGAAGAAGAAGAAGAAGAAGAAGAAGATGAAGAAGAAGGAGAAGAAGAAGAAGAAGAAGAAGAAGAAGAAAAGGAAGAAGAAGTAGAAGAAGAAGAAGAGGAGGAGGAAGAAGAAGAAGAAGAAGAAGAAGGAGAAGAAGGGGAATAAGAAGAAGAATACAAAGGAGATGTTGAAGAAGAAGAGGAAGGAGAAGATGAAGAGTTGGAAGAAAAAAAGAAGAAAGAAGAAGAACAACAAGAATAAGAAGAAGAAAAGTAAGAAGAAGAAGAAGAAGAACAAGGAGAAAAAGAAGTAGAAGTAGAAGAAGAACTAGATGAAGAAGAAGAAGAATAATAATAATAATGAAGAAGAAGATGAAGAGTTGGAAGAAGGTGAAGAAGAAGAAGAAGAAGAAGAAAAAGAAGAGGATGAATTGGAAGAAGAAAAAGAACAGGAAGAAGGAGAAGACTTCGAAGAAGAAGTAATAGGGGAATTGGAAAAAGAAGAAGAAGAAGAAGGCAAAGTTGAAGAATCAGAAGAAGAAGAAGAAGAAGAAGAATTGGAAGAAGAAGAAGATGAAGAAGAAGAAGTGAAAGAAGAAGAACGGGAAGAAGAAGGAGGAGAAGAAGAAGAAGAAGAAAAAGAAGAGGAGGAAAAAGAAGAGGAAGTACAAGAAAAAGATGAAGTAGATGAAGAAGAGGAAGAAGAAGAAGAAGAAGAAGAAGAAGAAGAAGATGAAGAAGAAGAAGAAGAAGAGGAGAAGCAAGAAGAAGAAGAAGAAGAAGAAGAAGTAGAAGTAGAAGAAGAAGAAGAAGAAAAAGAAGAAGAAGAGGAAGAAGAAGAAGAAGAAGAAGAAGTAAAAGTAGAAAAAGTATACGAAGAAGAAGAAGCAAAAGATGAGGAAGAAGAAGAAGGCGAAGAAGAAGAAGAGCAAGATGATAAAGAAGAAGAAAATGAAGAAGAAAGAAGAAGAAGAAGAAGAAGAAGAAGGAAGAAGAATAATAAGAAGTAGAAAAAGAGGAAGCAGAAGAAGAAAGAAGGAGAAGAAGTAGAAGAAAAAGAAGTGGAAGAAGTAGTAGAAGAAGAACAAGAACAAGAAGTAGTAGTAATAGAGGATGAAGTACAAGAAGAACAAGTAAAAGAAAAAGAAGGAGAAGAAGAAAAAGAAGAAGAAGAAGAAGAAAAAGAAGAAGAAGGAGTAGAAATAGAAGAAGAAAAAGATGAAGATGAAAAAGAAGATGATGATAATGATGACGAAGAAGGAAGAAGAAGAAGAGGATGATGATGAAAGAAGAAGAATAATAAGAAGTAGAAGAAGGTGAAGAAGAAGAATTGCAAAGAAGTAAATGAAAAAGAAGTTGAAGAACTAGAAGAACAAGAAGACGAAGAAGATAAAGAAGAAGAAAAAGTAGTAGTAGAAGAAGAAAACGAAGAGGAAGAAGAATAACAAATATGTTGAAAAAGAAGAAAAAGAAGAAGCAGGAGAAGATGAGAAGAAGCAAAAGAAGAAAAAGAAGTAGAAGAACAAGAAAGAAGAAGAAGAAGAAGTTGATGACGTAGAAGAAGAAAAAGAAGAAGAAGAACCAAAAGCAACGGTAAAAAATGAGGAAGAAGAAGAAGAATGAAAAGATGATGTAGTAGCAGAAGAAGAAGAAAAAAAAGAAGTGGAAGAAGAAATAGAAGAAGTAGAAGAATAAGAAAGAAGAAGTAGAAAAAAAAGAAGAAGAAGTCGAAGAAGAACAAGAAAAAGTAAAAGAAGAAGAAGAAGAAGAAGATGAGGAAGAAGGTGAAGAAGAAGAAGAAGAAAGAAGAAGAAGAAGAAGATGTACTAGTAGTAGAAGAAGAAGAAGAAAGGAGAAGAAGAAGTAGTAGAAAAAGAAAAAGAATAAGTCGAAGTGGAGAATAATAATAATGATAATAATAATAACAATAATAATAATAAGAAAAAAAAGGCAAAGAAGAAGAAGAAGAAGAAGAAGAAGAAGAAAAAGAAGAAGAAGAAGACAGAAGTAAAAAGTAGAGGAAGAAGTACAAGAAGAAGAAGAAGAAGAAGGAGAAGAAGAAGAAAAAATAATTATAAGAAGGAGATGAGAGCGAAGAAGAAGTAGAAGAAGAGGAAGAAAAAGAAGTAGAAGTAGTGGTAGTAGAAGAAAAAGAAGAAGAAGAAGAAGAGAAAGAATAAGAACAAGAAGTAAAAGCATAAGAAGAAGAATAAGTTGGTGAAGAAGAAGCAGAAGATGATTAAGAAGAAGAAGAACAATGAGAAAGATAGGAAGAAGAATAATTTGAAGATAATGAAGAAAAAGTAGAAGAAGAAGATGAAGAAGAAGAAGCAAAATTAGTAGTAGTAGAATAAGAAGCAGAAGAAGAAGAAGAAGAAGAAGAAGAAGAAGAATAATAATAAGAAGATGATGAAGAAGAAGAGGAAGAAAAATAGAAAGAGGAAGAAGAAGACAAAGAAGAGGAGGAGGAACAAGAAGAAGTAGAAGAATAAGAATAATAATAAGAAGAAGAACAAGAGAACAAAGAAGAATAAGAAGAAAAAGAAGAAGAAGAAGAAGAAGGAGAAGTAGAATTAGAAAGAAGAAGAAGAAGAAGAAGAAGAAGAAGAAGAAGAAGAAGAAGAAGAAAGAAGAAGAACGACAAGAAAGAAGCAGAAGTAGAAGAAGAAGTAGATGAAGTAGAAGAATAAGAAGAAGAAGAAGAAGAAAAAGTAGTTGTAGTAGAAGAAGAAGAAGCATAATAGGAAATAGTAGTAGTAATAAGGAAGAAGAAGTAGAAGAAGAAGAAGACATAAAAGAAAAAGGAGTTGGAGAAGAATATGAAGAAGAAGAAGAAGAAGAAGATGTTGATAATTAACAAGATAAAGAAGAAAAGAAGAAGAGAAAGATGAAGAGGAAGACATAGAGGAAGAAGAAGAACAACAACAACAACAAAAAACACAAGAAGAACAAAGGAAGAAGAAGAAGAAGAAGAAGAAGAAGATGAAGGAGAAGAAGGGGAATAAGAAGAAGATGATAAAATAGAGGTTGAAGAAGAAAAAGAAGGAAAAGAAGAAGAAGAGGAAGGAGAAGATGAAGAGTTTCAAGAAAAAAGAAGACAGAAGAGTAAGAACAAGAATAAAAAGAAGAAGAGTAAGAAGAAGAAGAAGAAGAAGAAGGAGAA
>JAIUJO010000095.1:2500-35000 GCA_023846275.1 Vanilla planifolia
AAATTATACCCGTCGAATTCGGAATTTTTCCAAGCATATGTTGATTTGATTATGTGCCTAAATCATGTTAAGGTGTTTTCAAATGCTTAAATATATTTAATTTCATAGATTGTCAAAATGGGGATCGGATGAAACTTCGGCGGAAAATTTTGATTGAACCTTAGAATTAGTGACATTATTGAAACATTAGGATAGTATGAACATCGGTTTTGCTTCTCCTTGATCTCGGTCACCGGAAATCGACGGGGAACGGAGGACTCGTCGGCTAGGGTTTCGCGGGCGCCGGGCGGAGGAAGGAGACGGATTAAGTAAATTCGGTTTAATTATTTAAGTAATTATAATTATATAATTTTTTATTAATAATTATATGCGGCGCGGAAGAAAAGAAATGCGGATTTTTAAATTCGGAAGATTAATCCGAATTTTTCGGAAATGGAAATGTGGGAATTCTAATTCGAAAATTAATCCGAATTTCGGAAAAAGGATATGCGGAATTTTAATTCGGAATTTTATTCCGAATTTTTTGAAAAAATGGAAAAAGGGGCGGAAATTGATTTTTGAAAATTTGGAAAATTCGGTAATTGAATTTCTGGGAATTATTAAATTATGAAAAAGTCAGAAAAAGGAAAAAACTTGGAATTTAAAATTTCCTGAAGTGTGAAAATGTGATTTTTGGAAATCACGTAGCCAAGTTGAAATTGACTGTTGGAAATTACCAATGAATTCAGTACAGCTGAATTAGTTGGAAGGAAGTGTGACACTTAGGTGCTACAGAAACAATCAGAATTTTGGTACAGTTGTGTTACTTGTATGACAATGGCATGGATTGAGTCAGTTTACTCAGTGTGGGCATATTTTATGGATTGCATACTGGACCGGACTACTATAGACCCTATATGATGTTTTAGGTAGTTGTGGTAGGTAACTGTGCAGTTCAGACTTAACTTTCACAGTATACATGTGGACTGGTATGCGCCTTGTTGTATCTGGACACATGTTGCCGGAATCTTGGAGTTAAAGCTTGGCAATGACTGTAGGGGCGTGGCTTCTATGGAAATTGTTGGGAGAGGACTTCTTGGGACGGTGGCTGAGTCGACCTCTTCTGGTCCACGAGTGTAGGCCTGCGTGCCTGAGAGTGGCAGCGGCAGGGGTGACTCGCCGTGGCTAGCCAGGGTGTCTCACGTTGGCTAGAGATCTATGTGACGGGTTTGTCTATAGTCTCCAGAAGATTGATTGACGAGAGACGCTGTGGTGTCGGGTGCTAGGCCCCATGCGTGCGCAGAGATGGGCGTGTCCCGCTGGCATGCTACCTGGGAGCACAGAGGAGAGCTACTCTGTTGTGACTGGGGGTGACTGTGATTGGTCGGAGTCTGGAACTGAGAGTGCCTATCCACCATACATTGTTATGCTGTATTCCTATATTTTTGCTATTATCCTTCTCTTGCATGTGAGTTTTACTAGCTGTCTTTCCTACTGGGCGTAGCTCATTCCTGTGTTACATATTTCAGTGGCTCGGCAGACTTGACGCTACCTGATTAGGTGGGATCGTGGTCAGCAGGCTTGTGGAGGATATCTGATTTGTGATTGTCTGAGATATTCTGGTTAGTTGATTGTTGTTGTTGGATGTATTAAATGAGATTGTTATTCTCATATGTCATGTAATATGTGAGGGTAATTCTGACTTATGTTTCTGGTTGGATAATGTTACACTTGTTGGACTTGGATCTTATTCTTGTGATGTAGTTTCATTCACTGTTTTATTTTATTGTCTTGGAGTATGGTGTGTGGAGTGTCATATTTTGTTGTGGATGTTATATATCTTTTTGTTTGATGGTGAGGTCATTACATGACTATGGAACTTAACATTGGGGGTTCAGACTTCTATTAGACCGGTTCTCCTATCGGTATGGGTTAGGAGTATTGGGTCTAGTAGGAGTAACATTGCGCGAGTCCATCTGTTAATTCAGGAGTCATGAACCTGATTTGACGGTGTACCCGGGAGATGGGATCCACATTGTTAAGGAAAGTAGGTGTGTAATGATGTGTTATATCCTATGTTTTCGTAGGCTACTCAGGTTGGTATGGGACGATCTGAGTTGTCTATATGCAAAAAAAAAAAATTTATGCCAAAATCAGCCTAAAAAATATGGGGTGTAACAGGAGTGGTATCAGAGCCCTAGGTTAAGATAGTGGGGCTAGACATATATAGGAGTTCAACCCAAGGTGGGGAGAACTGTGGATTCTTTTATTTACTATAGTAGTCCATATGCCAATTGCCAAATGACCACTCTAATGCCAGATTAGTTGCTTTTGACAGTATGGCTGGTACCAGGAGACTTTCCGCTCGTGGAGCAGCTAGAGGCAGACCTGTATCTACTACTCCTACTGCAGAGACGAGCCCAGCATTGCCAGTTGAGCCAGCCGTGGATCGTTGGATCGATGCCTTCATGCGGTTGCGTCTGCGGAGCTTCAGTGGGTCGGCTGACCTAGCGATGGCAGATGACTGGATGGCTCATATGCTTGAGCTATTTGATGCCTTGGGATGTCCATTCGGCAGGACGGTAGTACTTGCTGCTCTAGTATTGGAAGGAGAGGCTGCTACCTGGTGGAGAGGCCAGCGGCGCGCTATGTTTGGGGAGGCCCAGAACAGCGAGATAGCATGGGAAGACTTTGTTGAGGCATTTAGGGAGTGCTACATTCCGGCTTCTGCTATGTCTCAGTTCAGGAGGGAACTTATACAACTCAGGCAGGGTCAGATGTCAGTGAACGATTACTTATCGAGGTTCACTTATCTGGCGAGGTACGCCGCAGAGCTGGTGCCTTCTGAGGAGCGCAGATGTGAGATGTTCCTGGAGGGACTTCGTCCTATGCTGCAGCGCCAGTTAGTTGTGAGTCGGTTTGCCAGGTTTCGTGACTTGGTGGAGGCTGCGAGATCCGTCGAGCTTATTGACACCCGGATGGAGGCCCAGAGAGAGACTCACAACAAGAGGAAGGGATTCAGAAATGCCCAACAGAACAAAAATGGCAAAAGGCAAGGAGGCCACCGTGGTACTCAGGAGGGCGTGTTGCAACCACGGCCTATTTTCGAGAGGCCAGTGCAACAGACAGGTACTCGGACTGGGGGTATTATTTGCTACCACTGTCAGCAGCCAGGACACATAAGGAACGACTACCCGGAAAGGAAGAAACAGAGGATTACAGGACCGGTTGGTTCATCTGGGGGACAGCCCAGAGTATTTTCTTTAACTCAGCAGCAGGCTTCAGAGTCACCAGAGGTGATCACAGGTATGCTTTATTTTGGCAACGTGCAGTGCATGACTTTGTTTGATACTGGTGCATCTCATTCTTTTGTTGCTGAGAGAATCTGGAATCAGATATCAGGATCCAAGGGTTACTTGAAGGAACCCTTATTAGTTAGGCTTCCTGATGGAAAGAGATTCCCACTGTTCAGAAGATTGAAGGATCTATTCTGATTAGTGGACACGAGTTCGTGACAGAGTTGATATGTGTGCCACTAGCAGAGTTCGACATCATTTTGGAATGGATTGGTTGTGCTACCATGCAGTGGTGCTGGATTGTTGGGAGAAGAAGGTCAGGATCAGAGTGCCTGGTTCGGGGGATGTTATATACTTTGGTCTGAACAGGCAGATTCCCCTGATCTCTGTTCTTCAGGCGGAGAGGTTAGTAAGTAAGGGTTGTACTGGTTTGTTGGCCTATGTGACCGATAACCAAGCCACCACTACCCCTATGTCAGATATTCCAGTGGTGAGAGACTTCCCTATGGTTTTTCCAGAGGAGCTGCCTGGACTTCCACCAGCTAGGGAAGTGGAGTTTTCGATTGATTTGAAGGCAGGAGTAGCTCCTATTGCTAGAGCTCCTTATAGGATGGCTCTAGCCGAGCTAGCAGAGTTGAAGACTCAGTTACAGGACTTATTAGACAAGGGACTCATACGCCCCAGTTGTTCACCCTGGGGTGCCCCTGTCTTATTCGTCAAGAAGAAAGATGGTAGTATGAGGCTGTGTGGATTATAAGGAATTAAATAAGGTTACTATTCGTAACCGATACCCTTTACCACGCATCGATGATTTGTTGGATCAGCTTCAGGGAGCAACTGTGTTCTCCAAGATTGATTTACGCTCGGGTTATCACCAGATCCGGATTAGAGATTCTGATGTACCCAAAACAGCATTCCGTACTAGATATGGACATTACGAGTTCACAGTGTTACCTTTTGGATTGACTAATGCACCAGCAGTATTTATGAACCTGATGCATCGAGTGTTTCATGCCTTTCTGGATCGGTTTGTGATCATCTTTATAGATGATATATTGATTTATTCCAGAGATAGGGAAACACATGCAGATCAGTTGAGGACTGTACTTTCAGTGTTGCGGGAGAATGAGCTGTATGCAAAATTCTCCAAGTGTTCCTTTTGGTTGGACTCTGTAGCCTTCTTGGGACACATTGTCAGTGCAGAAGGCATAGCTGTTGATCCTAACAAGATACGAGCTATTATTGATTGGAAACGGCCATCTTCTGTCACTGAGATCCGCAGTTTCCTTGGTTTGGCTTGATACTATAGGAAATTTGTTCCTCACTTTTCTAGACTGGCCGCTCCACTAACACAGTTGACCCGGAAGGGAAAATCTTTTGAGTGGTCAGAGAGTTGTGAGAACAGTTTCCTAGAGCTGAAGCAGAGGCTTAGCACCGCTCCAGTATTGATGTTACCTACACAGGAGAAGCCGTATCAGATGTATACTGATGCTTCACATATAGGCTTGGGAGCCGTACTGATGCAGGATAGTAGAGTTATAGCATATGCTTCGAGGTAACTGAAGGATCATGAGAAGAATTATCCCACTCATGATTTGGAGTTAGCTGCTGTCATTTTTGCCTTGAAGATATGGAGACATTATTTGTACGGAGTTCCTGTAGATTGCTTCTCCGACCACAAGAGCCTTAAGTATCTGTTCACTCAGAAGGAACTGAACTTGAGGCAGAGGAGGTGGTTGGAACTGACAAAAGATTACGAGTTGACAATAAACTACTGCGAGGGGAAGGCTAATCCGGTGGCTGATGCCTTGAGCAGACACGCAGTTGTGCATACTGTGATAGCTTGCGACTCTATAGCAGACTTGGATTGGGATTTTGAGAGATGTCAGGAACAGTTGTCTGTTCAGAGACTGGCTCACAGACTCAGTTCGTTGACTATTCGGGCTGACTGGTTATCTGAGATGCGTGATCTTCAGCGTTGCGATGAAGAGCTGAAGGAGAAGTTTGAGTTGGCATCGCAGGGATTGGGAGGAGACTTTGCTCTCAGAGACGACATTTTGACTTTCAGGAGTCGCTGGTGTGTGCCATCACATCAGGAGTTCAGGGAGAGGATCCTTCGAGAGGCTCATTATGGAACTTTGGCTATGCACCCTGGAGAAGTCAAGATGTATAAGAATTTGAGGAGTGTTTTCTGGTGGAGAGGTTTGAAGGCAGATGTTGCTGCTTTTGTTAAGAAGTGCCTTACATGTCAACAAGTTAAGGCCGAGCACCAGAGACCTGGAGGATTGTTGCAGAGATTGCCGATTCCGAAGTGGAAATGGGATGACATCACTATGGACTTTGTAACTGGTCTTCCTCGTACCAGACAAGGTTTTGACGCCATTTGGGTCATCGTGGATCGATTGACCAAGTCAGCCCATTTCTTATCAATTAAGAAGACGGATTCAGCGGCACAATTGGCAGAGGTATATATTCAGCAGATTGTCAGATTGCATGGGATTCCCCGATCTATTATTTCTGACAGAGATGCCAAGTTCACATCACAGTTTTGGAGGAGCTTACACACTGCCATGGGTACACAGTTGAAGTTCAGTACTGCTTATCATCCTCAGACAGATGGACAGTCTGAGCGGACTATTCGGACCTTGGAGGATTTGCTACGCTTGAGCGTACAAACTTACTCAACAGATTGGGCCAGACGGTTACCCTTGGTAGAGTTTGTGTACAATAACAGCTTCCAGGCGTCGATTGGTATGGCGCCTTACGAGGCACTATATGGACGTCGGTGTAGATCTCCTCTTTGTTGGGAGGAGGGTGATTCCAGGAGAGTGTGGGGACCCCAGATTGTGGAGGAGACCACAGCGGAAGTCAAGTTGTTGCGGGACAGATTACGCACTGTGCAAGATCGCCAGACGAAATATTATGATCCTAAGCACAGAGCTGTTGAGTTCTCTGTGGGAGATAGGGTATTCCTGAAGATCAGTCCTATGCGGGGTCTATTCCGGTTCGGGAAGCCTTCTAAGCTTCGACCTCGTTACATTGGACCCTATCCTATTCTAGAGAGGATTGGTGAGGTGGCTTACAGGTTGGCACTTCCTGAGCATCTAACTGGGATTCACAATGTGTTTCATGTTTCGAATCTCAAGAGATATGTGCCAGATCATTCTCATTGTATCAGTGATGATCTTCCTGGTTTGCAAGTGACACCAGACTCTTCTTATGTGGAACTACCAGTTCGCATCCTCGAGGAGAGCAGCAGACAGCTGAGGAACAGGTCGTTTCCTATGGTCAAGGTGCTGTGGAATAGACATGACGAAAGGGAGGCAACCTGGGAGCTAGAGCAGGATGTTGCGGAGAAGTGGCCGGAACTTCTTGCTGAATTTCGAGGGCGAAATTCCTGATAAGGTGGGGAGATTGTTATACCCAGTAAAAAAATTTTATATTAATCTTTAATAAATTAATTTTTGGCTTGGATGATTTCAGATCGACAGGAGGATGTGCCAGGAGCTCAATTAGAGGCTATTGGAATTTCTGAAATTTATGGGGATTTTTCGGAGCACCGAGGTAATTTTTAAGTAATTTTCCCTGTTTATTTGGATTTATTGGATTTTTGGAAATTCGAAAATCAATTATGATCGGTTATTTTAAAACCGGAAATTTATTTTTATCGCGCGTGAGCCGGACCGGAACGGTTCAGCGGAGGCGGAGGCGGTTCGCCGAGTTAGTTTGCGCGTGCGTTCTGATAAGCGGATCGGACGGTCGTGATCGACGGTTGGGATTGAATCGGCTGATCGTGTCGATAGCGTGTCGACAGCGCGTATCGGGTGCTTACCGTGTCGAAAGCGTGTCAACGGTGCGTAGTGGATTTTCACCGTGTCGTCCAGAAATATAAAACCCTCGCGAAACGATTAGGGTTCGTTCGACCGACCGATAGAGAGATTTTTCCGGCGTACGGCGCGTGATTTCGGCGGCCTGGCAAGGGGCTTTTTGTGCCTGGAGATTCACGGGAACGCGGAGAGTCGATTGATACCGGATTCGTTCGGTGAGGAGCTGCGGCGAGCTGCGGACGAAGTTCACCGTCGCCGGCGTCGTTGAGGTAGGAAATTCAGAAATTAAATTAGTTATTTAGCAAAATTAAAGCATGGAATATGTTGTTAATGTCTATCTGAGCATGTGATTGAAATTTTGAAGTCGGAAATGCATTGCAGTATTATAATTTTAGCATGTTAGGTTTTAGGGTTTCGAAAAATTATACCCGTCGAATTCGGAATTTTTCCAAGCATATGTTGATTTGATTATGTGCCTAAATCATGTTAAGGTGTTTTCAAATGCTTAAATATATTTAATTTCATAGATTGTCAAAATGGGGATCGGATGAAACTTCGGCGGAAAATTTTGATTGAACCTTAGAATTAGTGACATTATTGAAACATTAGGATAGTATGAACATCGGTTTTGCTTCTCCTTGATCTCGGTCACCGGAAATCGACGGGGAACGGAGGACTCGTCGGCTAGGGTTTCGCGGGCGCCGGGCGGAGGAAGGAGACGGATTAAGTAAATTCGGTTTAATTATTTAAGTAATTATAATTATATAATTTTTATTAATAATTATATGCGGCACGGAAGAAAAGAAATGCGGATTTTTAAATTCGGAAGATTAATCCGAATTTTTCGGAAATGGAAATGTGGGAATTCTAATTCGGAAATTAATCCGAATTTCGGAAAAAGGATATGCGGAATTTTAATTCGGAATTTTATTCCGAATTTTTTGAAAAAATGGAAAAAGGGGCGGAAATTGATTTTTGAAAATTTGGAAAATTCGGTAATTGAATTTCCGGGAATTATTAAATTATGAAAAAGTCAGAAAAAGGAAAAAACTTGGAATTTAAAATTTCCTGAAGTGTGAAAATGTGATTTTTGGAAATCACGTAGCCAAGTTGAAATTGACTGTTGGAAATTACCAATGAATTAAGTACAGCTGAATTAGTTGGAAGGAAGTGTGACACTTAGGTGCTACAGAAACAATCAGAATTTTGGTACAGTTGTGTTACTTGTATGACAATGGCATGGATTGAGTCAGTTTACTCAGTGTGGGCATATTTTATGGATTGGCATACTGGACCGGACTACTATAGACCCTATATGATGTTTTAGGGTAGTTGTGGTAGGTAACTGTGTGGTTCAGACTTAACTTTCACAGTATACATGTGGACTGGTATGCGCCTTGTTGTATCTGGACACATGTTGCCGAATCTTGGAGTTAAAGCTTGGCAATGACTGTAGGGGCGTGGCTTCTATGGAAATTGTTGGGAGAGGACTTCTTGGGACGGTGGCTGAGTCGACCTCTTCTGGTCCACGAGTGTAGGCCTGCGTGCCTGAGAGTGGCAGCGGCAGGGGTGACTCGCCGTGGCTAGCCAGGGTGTCTCACGTTGGCTAGAGATCTATGTGACGGGTTTGTCTATAGTCTCCAGAAGATTGATTGACGAGAGACGCTGCGGTGTCGGGTGCTAGGCGCCATGCGTGCGCAGAGATGGGCGTGTCCCGCTGGCATGCTACCTGGGAGCACAGAGGAGAGCTACTCTGTTGTGACTGGGGGTGACTGTGATTGGTCGGAGTCTGGAACTGAGAGTGCCTATCCACCATACATTGTTATGCTGTATTCCTATATTTTTGCTATTATCCTTCTCTTGCATGTGAGTTTTACTAGCTGACTTTCCTACTGGGCGTAGCTCATTCCTGTGTTACATATTTCAGTGGCTCGGCAGACTTGACGCTACCTGATTAGGTGGGATCGTGGTTAGCAGGCTTGTGGAGGATATCTGATTTGTGATTGTCTGAGATATTCTGGTTAGTTGATTGTTGTTGTTGGATGTATTAAATGAGATTGTTATTCTCATATGTCATGTAATATGTGAGGGTAATTCTGACTTATGTTTCTGGTTGGATAATGTTACACTTGTTGGACTTGGATCTTATTCTTGTGATGTAGTTTCATTCACTGTTTTATTTTATTGTCTTGGAGTATGGTGTGTGGAGTGCCATATTTTGTTGTGGATGTTATATATCTTTTTGTTTGATGGTGAGGTCATTACATGACTATGAAACTTAACATTGGGGGTTCAGACTTCTATTAAACCGGTTCTCCTATCGGTATGGGTTAGGAGTATTGGGTCTAGTAGGAGTAACATTGCGCGAGTCCATCTGTTAATTCAGGAGTCATGAACCTGATTTGACGGTGTACCCGGGAGATGGGATCCACATTGTTAAGGAAAGTAGGTGTGTAATGATGTGTTATATCCTATGTTTTTGTAGGCTACTCAGGTTGGTATGGGACGATCTGAGTTGTCTATATGCAAAAAAAAAAAAATTTATGCCAAAATCAGCCTAAAAAATATGGGGTGTAACAGGAGTGGTATCAGAGCCCTAGGTTAAGATAGTGGGGCTAGACATATATAGGAGTTCAACCCAAGGTGGGGAGAACTGTGGATTCTTTTATTTACTATAGTAGTCCATATGCCAATTGCCAAATGACCACTCTAATGCCAGATTAGTTGCTTTTGACAGTATGGCTGGTACCAGGAGACTTTCTGCTCGTGGAGCAGCTAGAGGCAGACCTGTATCTACTACTCCTACCCCAGAGACGAGCCCAGCATTGCCAGTTGAGCCAGCCGTGGATCGTTGGATCGATGCCTTCATGCGGTTGCGTCTGCGGAGCTTCAGTGGGTCGGCTGACCCAGCGGTGGCAAATGACTGGATGGCTCATATGCTTGAGCTATTTGATGCCTTGGGATGTCCATTCGGCAGGAGGGTAGTACTTGCTGCTCTAGTATTGGAGGGAGAGGCTGCTACCTGGTGGAGAGGCCAGCGGCGCGCTATGTTTGGGGAGGCCCAGAACAGCGAGATAGCATGGGAAGACTTTGTTGAGGCATTTAGGGAGTGCTACATTCCGGCTTCTGCCATGTCTCAGTTCAGGAGGGAACTTATACAACTCAGGCAGGGTCAGATGTCAGTGAACGATTACTTATCGAGGTTCACTTATCTGGCGAGGTACGCCGCAGAGCTGGTGCCTTCTGAGGAGCGCAGATGTGAGATGTTCCTGGAGGGACTTCGTCCTATGCTGCAGCGCCAGTTAGTTGTGAGTCGATTTGCCAGGTTTCGTGACTTGGTGGAGGCTGCGAGATCCGTCGAGCTTATTGACACCCGGATGGAGGCCCAGAGAGAGACTCACAACAAGAGGAAGGGATTCAGAAATGCCCAACAGAACAAAAAGGGCAAAAGGCAAGGAGGCCACCGTGGTACTCAGGAGGGCGTGTTGCAACCACGACCTATTTTCGAGAGGCCAGTGCAACAGACAGGTACTCGGACTGGGGGTATTATTTGCTACCACTGTCAGCAACCAGGACACATAAGGAACGACTGCCCGGAAAGGAAGAAACAGAGGATTACAGGACCGGTTGGTTCATCTGGGGGACAGCCCAGAGTATTTGCTTTAACTCAGCAGCAGGCTTCAGAGTCACCAGAGGTGATCACAGGTATGCTTTATTTTGGCAACGTGCAGTGCATGACTTTGTTTGATACTGGTGCATCTCATTCTTTTGTTGCTGAGAGAATCTGGAATCAGATATCAGGATCCAAGGGTTACTTGAAGGAACCCTTATTAGTTAGGCTTCCTGATGGGAAAGAGATTCCCACTGTTCAGAAGATTGAAGGATCTATTCTGATTAGTGGACACGAGTTCGTGACAGAGTTGATATGTGTGCCACTAGCAGAGTTCGACATCATTTTGGGAATGGATTGGTTGTGCTACCATGCAGTGGTGCTGGATTGTTGGGAGAAGAAGGTCAGGATCAGAGTGCCTGGTTCGGGGGATGTGATATACTTTGGTCTGAACAGGCAGATTCCCCTGATCTCTGTTCTTCAGGCAGAGAGGTTAGTAAGTAAGGGTTGTACTGGTTTGTTGGCCTATGTGACCGATAACCAAGCCACCACTACCCCTATGTCAGATATTCCAGTGGTGAGAGACTTCCCTATGGTTTTTCCAGAGGAGCTGCCTGGACTTCCACCAGCTAGGGAAGTGGAGTTTTCGATTGATTTGAAGGCAGGAGTAGCTCCTATTGCTAGAGCTCCTTATAGGATGGCTCCAGCCGAGCTAACAGAGTTGAAGACTCAGTTACAGGACTTATTAGACAAGGGACTCATACGCCCCAGTTGTTCACCCTAGGGTGCCCCTGTCTTATTCGTCAAGAAGAAAGATGGTAGTATGAGGTTTTGTGCGGATTATAGGGAATTGAATAAGGTTACTATTCGTAACCGATACCCTTTACCACGCATCGATGATTTGTTGGATCAGCTTCAGGGAGCAACTGTGTTCTCCAAGATTGATTTACGCTCGGGTTATCACCAGATCCGGATTAGAGATTCTGAGGTACCCAAAACAGCATTCCATACTAGATATGGACATTACGAGTTCACAGTGTTACCTTTTGGATTGACTAATGCACCAGCAGTATTTATGAACCTGATGCATCGAGTGTTTCATGCCTTTCTGGATCGGTTTGTGATCATCTTTATAGATGATATATTGATTTATTCCAGAGATAGGGAAACACATGCAGATCAGTTGAGGACTGTACTTTCAGTGTTGCGGGAGAATGAGCTGTATGCAAAATTCTCCAAGTGTTCCTTTTGGTTGGACTCTGTAGCCTTCTTGGGACACATTGTCAGTGCAGAAGGCGTAGCTGTTGATCCTAACAAGATACGAGCTATTATTGATTGGAAACGGCCATCTTCTGTCACTGAGATCCGGAGTTTCCTTGGTTTGGCTGGATACTATAGGAAATTTGTTCCTCACTTTTCTAGACTGGCCGCTCCACTAACACAGTTGACCCGGAAGGGAAAATCTTTTGAGTGGTCAGAGAGTTGTGAGAACAGTTTCCTAGAGCTGAAGCAGAGGCTTAGCACCGCTCCAGTATTGTTGTTACCTACACAGGAGAAGCCGTATCAGATGTATACTGATGCTTCACATATAGGCTTGGGAGCCGTACTGATGCAGGATAGTAGAGTTATAGCATATGCTTCGAGGCAACTGAAGGATCATGAGAAGAATTATCCCACTCATGATTTGGAGTTAGCTGCTGTCATTTTTGCTTGAAGATATGGAGACATTATTTGTACGGAGTTCCTGTAGATTGCTTCTCCGACCACAAGAGTCTTAAGTATCTGTTCACTCAGAAGGAACTGAACTTGAGGCAGAGGAGGTGGTTGGAACTGATAAAAGATTACGAGTTGACAATAAACTACTGCGAGGGGAAGGCTAATCCGGTGGCTGATGCCTTGAGCAGACACGCAGTTGTGCATACTGTGATAGCTTGCGACTCTATAGCAGACTTGGATTGGGATGTTGAGAGATGTCAGGAACAGTTGTCTGTTCAGAGACTGGCTCACAGACTCAGTTCGTTGACTATTCGGGCTGACTGGTTATCTGAGATGCGTGATCTTCAGCGTTGCGATGAAGAGCTGAAGGAGAAGTTTGAGTTGGCATCGCAGGGATTGGGAGGAGACTTTGCTCTTAGAGACGACATTTTGACTTTCAGGAGTCGCTGGTGTGTGCCATCACATCAGGAGTTCAGGGAGAGGATCCTTCGAGAGGCTCATTATGGAACTTTGGCTATGCACCCTGGAGAAGTCAAGATGTATAAGAATTTGAGGAGTGTTTTCTGGTGGAGAGGTTTGAAGGCAGATGTTGCTGCTTTTGTAAGAAGTGCCTTACATGTCAACAAGTTAAGGCCGAGCACCAGAGACCTGGAGGATTGTTGCAGAGATTGCCGATTCCGGAGTGGAAATGGGATGACATCACTATGGACTTTGTAACTGGTCTTCCTCGTACCAGACAAGGTTTTGACGCCATTTGGGTCATCGTGGATCGATTGACCAAGTCAGCCCATTTCTTATCAATTAAGAAGACGGATTCAGCGGCACAATTGGCAGAGGTATATATTCAGCAGATTGTCAGATTGCATGGGATTCCCCGATCTATTATTTCTGACAGAGACGCCAAGTTCACATCACAGTTTTGGAGGAGCTTACACACTGCCATGGGTACACAGTTGAAGTTCAGTACTGCTTATCATCCTCAGACAGATGGACAGTCTGAGCGGACTATTCGGACCTTGGAGGATTTGCTACGCTTGAGCGTACAAACTTACTCAACAGATTGGGCCAGACGGTTACCCTTGGTAGAGTTGTGTACAATAACAGCTTCCAGGCGTCGATTGGTATGGCGCCTTACGAGGCACTATATGGACGTCGGTGTAGATCTCCTCTTTGTTGGGAGGAGGGTGATTCCAGGAGAGTGTGGGGACCCCAGATTGTGGAGGAGGCCACAGCGGAAGTCAAGTTGTTGCGGGACAGATTACGCACTGTGCAAGATCGCCAGACGAAATATTATGATCCTAAGCACAGAGCTGTTGAGTTCTCTGTGGGAGATAGGGTATTCCTGAAGATCAGTCCTATGCGGGGTCTATTCCGGTTCGGGAAGCCTTCTAAGCTTCGACCTCGTTACATTGGACCCTATCCTATTCTAGAGAGGATTGGTGAGGTGGCTTACAGGTTGGCACTTCCTGAGCATCTAACTGGATTCACAATGTGTTTCATGTTTCGAATCTCAAGAGATATGTGCCAGATCATTCTCATTGTATCAGTGATGATCTTCCTGGTTTGCAAGTGACACCAGACTCTTCTTATGTGGAACTACCAGTTCGCATCCTCGAGGAGAGCAGCAGACAGCTGAGGAACAGGTCGTTTCCTATGGTCAAGGTGCTGTGGAATAGACATGACGAAAGGGAGGCAACCTGGGAGCTAGAGCAGGATGTTGCGGAGAAGTGGCCGGAACTTCTTGCTGAATTTCGAGGGCGAAATTCCTGATAAGGTGGGGAGATTGTTATACCCAATAAAAAATTTTTATATTAATCTTTAATAAATTAATTTTTGGCTTGGATGATTTCAGATCGACAGGAGGATGAGCCAGGAGCTCAATTAGAGGCTATTGGAATTTCTGAAATTTCTGGGGATTTTTCGGAGCACCGAGGTAATTTTTAAGTAATTTTCCCTGTTTATTTGGATTTATTGGATTTTTGGAAATTCGAAAATCAATTATGATCGGTTATTTTAAAACCGGAAATTTATTTTTATCGCGCGTGAACCGGACCGGAACGGTTCAGCGGAGGCGGAGGCGGTTCGCCGAGTTAGTTTGCGCGTGCGTCCTGATAAGCGGATCGGACGGTCGTGATCGACGGTTGGGATTGAACCGGCTGATCGTGTCGATAGCGTGTCGACAGCGCGTATCGGGTGCTTACCGTGTCGAAAGCGTGTCAACGGTGCGTAGTGGATTTTCACCGTGTCGTCCAGAAATATAAAACCCTCGCGAAACGATTAGGGTTCGTTCGACCGACCGATAGAGAGATTTTTCCGGCGTACGGCGCGTGATTCCGGCGGCCTGGCAAGGGGCTTTTTGTGCCTGGAGATTCACGGGAACGCGGAGAGTCGATTGATACCGGATTCGTTCGGTGAGGAGCTGCGGCGAGCTGCGGACGAAGTTCACCGTCGCCGGCGTCGTTGAGGTAGGAAATTCAGAAATTAAATTAGTTATTTAGCAAAATTAAAGCATGGAATATGTTGTTAATGTCTATCTGAGCATGTGATTGAAATTTTGAAGTCGAAAATGCATTGCAGTATTATAATTTTAGCATGTTAGGTTTTAGGGTTTCGGAAAATTATACCCGTCGAATTCGGAATTTTTCCAAGCATATGTTGATTTGATTATGTGCCTAAATCATGTTAAGGTGTTTTCAAATGCTTAAATATATTTAATTTCATAGATTGTCAAAATGGGGATCGGATGAAACTTCGGCGGAAAATTTTGATTGAACCTTAGAATTAGTGACATTATTGAAACATTAGGATAGTATGAACATCGGTTTTGCTTCTCCTTGATCTCGGTCACCGGAAATCGACGGGGAACGGAGGACTCGTCGGCTAGGGTTTCGCGGGCGCCGGGCGGAGGAAGGAGACGGATTAAGTAAATTCGGTTTAATTATTTAAGTAATTATAATTATATAATTTTTTATTAATAATTATATGCGGCGCGGAAGAAAAGAAATGCGGATTTTTAAATTCGGAAGATTAATCCGAATTTTTCGGAAATGGAAATGTGGGAATTCTAATTCGGAAATTAATCCGAATTTCGGAAAAAGGATATGCGGAATTTTAATTCGGAATTTTATTCCGAATTTTTTGAAAAAATGGAAAAAGGGGCGGAAATTGATTTTTGAAAATTTGGAAAATTCGGTAATTGAATTTCCGGGAATTATTAAATTATGAAAAAGTCAGAAAAAGGAAAAAACTTGGAATTTAAAATTTCCTGAAGTGTGAAAATGTGATTTTTGGAAATCATGTAGCCAAGTTGAAATTGACTGTTGGAAATTACCAATGAATTCAGTACAGCTGAATTAGTTGGAAGGAAGTGTGACACTTAGGTGCTACAGAAACAATCAGAATTTTGGTACAGTTGTGTTACTTGTATGACAATGGCATGGATTGAGTCAGTTTACTCAGTGTGGGCATATTTTATGGATTGGCATACTGGACCGGACTATTATAGACCCTATATGATGTTTTAGGGTAGTTGTGGTAGGTAACTGTGCGGTTCAGACTTAACTTTCACAGTATACATGTGGACTGGTATGCGCCTTGTTGTATCTGGACACATGTTGCCGAATCTTGGAGTTAAAGCTTGGCAATGACTGTAGGGGCGTGGCTTCTATGGAAATTGTTGGGAGAGGACTTCTTGGGACGGTGGCTGAGTCGACCTCTTCTGGTCCACGAGTGTAGGCCTGCGTGCCTGAGAGTGGCAGCGGCAGGGGTGACTCGCCGTGGCTAGCCAGGGTGTCTCACGTTGGCTAGAGATCTATGTGACGGGTTTGTCTATAGTCTCCAGAAGATTGATTGACGAGAGACGCTGCGGTGTCGGGTGCTAGGCGCCATGCGTGCGCAGAGATGGGCGTGTCCCGCTGGCATGCTACCTGGGAGCACAGAGGAGAGCTACTCTGTTGTGACTGGGGGTGACTGTGATTGGTCGGAGTCTGGAACTGAAAGTGCCTATCCACCATACATTGTTATGCTGTATTCCTATATTTTTGCTATTATCCTTCTCTTGCATGTGAGTTTTACTAGCTGTCTTTCCTACTAGGCGTAGCTCATTCCTGTGTTACATATTTCAGTGGCTCGGCAGACTTGACGCTACCTGATTAGGTGGGATCGTGGTCAGCAGGCTTGTGGAGGATATCTGATTTGTGATTGTCTGAGATATTCTGGTTAGTTGATTGTTGTTGTTGGATGTATTAAATGAGATTGTTATTCTCATATGTCATGTAATATGTGAGGGTAATTCTGACTTATGTTTCTGGTTGGATAATGTTACACTTGTTGGACTTGGATCTTATTCTTGTGATGTAGTTTCATTCACTGTTTTATTTTATTGTCTTGGAGTATGGTGTGTGGAGTGCCATATTTTGTTGTGGATGTTATATATCTTTTTGTTTGATGGTGAGGTCATTACATGACTATGGAACTTAACATTGGGGGTTCAGACTTCTATTAGACCGGTTCTCCTATCGGTATGGGTTAGGAGTATTGGGTCTAGTAGGAGTAACATTGCGCGAGTCCATCTGTTAATTCAGGAGTCATGAACCTGATTTGACGATGTACCCGGGAGATGGGATCCACATTGTTAAGGAAAGTAGGTGTGTAATGATGTGTTATATCCTATGTTTTCGTAGGCTACTCAGGTTGGTATGGGACGATCTGAGTTGTCTATATGCAAAAAAAAAAATTTATGCCAAAATCAGCCTAAAAAATATGGGGTGTAACAGGAGTGGTATCAGAGCCCTAGGTTAAGATAGTGGGGCTAGACATATATAGGAGTTCAACCCAAGGTGGGGAGAACTGTGGATTCTTTTATTTACTATAGTAGTCCATATGCCAATTGCCAAATGACCACTCTAATGCCAGATTAGTTGCTTTTGACAGTATGGCTGGTACCAGTAGACTTTCCGCTCATGGAGCAGCTAGAGGCAGACCTGTATCTACTACTCCTACCCCAGAGACGAGCCCAGCATTGCCAGTTGAGCCAGCCGTGGATCGTTGGATCGATGCCTTCATGCGGTTGCGTCCGCGGAGCTTCAGTGGGTCGGCTGACCCAGCGGTGGCAGATGACTGGATGGCTCATATGCTTGAGCTATTTGATGCCTTGGGATGTCCATTCGGCAGGAGGGTAGTACTTGCTGCTCTAGTATTGGAGGGAGAGGCTGCTACCTGGTGGAGAGGCCAGCGGCGCGCTATGTTTGGGGAGGCCCAGAACAGCGAGATAGCATGGGAAGACTTTGTTGAGGCATTTAGGGAGTGCTACATTCCGGCTTCTGCCATGTCTCAGTTCAGGAGGGAACTTATACAACTCAGGCAGGGTCAGATGTCAGTGAACGATTACTTATCGAGGTTCACTTATCTGGCGAGGTACGCCGCAGAGCTGGTGCCTTCTGAGGAGCGCAGATGTGAGATGTTCCTGGAGGGACTTCGTCCTATGCTGCAGCGCCAGTTAGTTGTGAGTCGATTTGCCAGGTTTCGTGACTTGGTGGAGGCTGCGAGATCCGTCGAGCTTATTGACACCCGGATGGAGGCCCAGAGAGAGACTCACAACAAGAGGAAGGGATTCAGAAATGCCCAACAGAACAAAAAGGGCAAAAGGCAAGGAGGCCACCGTGGTACTCAGGAGGGCGTGTTGCAACCACGACCTATTTTCGAGAGGCCAGTGCAACAGACAGGTACTCGGACTGGGGGTATTATTTGCTACCACTGTCAGCAACCAGGACACATAAGGAACGACTGCCCGGAAAGGAAGAAACAGAGGATTACAGGACCGGTTGGTTCATCTGGGGGACAGCCCAGAGTATTTGCTTTAACTCAGCAGCAGGCTTCAGAGTCACCAGAGGTGATCACAGGTATGCTTTATTTTGGCAACGTGCAGTGCATGACTTTGTTTGATACTGGTGCATCTCATTCTTTTGTTGCTGAGAGAATCTGGAATCAGATATCAGGATCCAAGGGTTACTTGAAGGAACCCTTATTAGTTAGGCTTCCTGATGGGAAAGAGATTCCCACTGTTCAGAAGATTGAAGGATCTATTCTGATTAGTGGACACGAGTTCGTGACAGAGTTGATATGTGTGCCACTAGCAGAGTTCGACATCATTTTGGGAATGGATTGGTTGTGCTACCATGCAGTGGTGCTGGATTGTTGGGAGAAGAAGGTCAGGATCAGAGTGCCTGGTTCGGGGGATGTGATATACTTTGGTCTGAACAGGCAGATTCCCCTGATCTCTGTTCTTCAGGCAGAGAGGTTAGTAAGTAAGGGTTGTACTGGTTTGTTGGCCTATGTGACCGATAACCAAGCCACCACTACCCCTATGTCAGATATTCCAGTGGTGAGAGACTTCCCTATGGTTTTTCCAGAGGAGCTGCCTGGACTTCCACCAGCTAGGGAAGTGGAGTTTTCGATTGATTTGAAGGCAGGAGTAGCTCCTATTGCTAGAGCTCCTTATAGGATGGCTCCAGCCGAGCTAACAGAGTTGAAGACTCAGTTACAGGACTTATTAGACAAGGGACTCATACGCCCCAGTTGTTCACCCTAGGGTGCCCCTGTCTTATTCGTCAAGAAGAAAGATGGTAGTATGAGGTTTTGTGCGGATTATAGGGAATTGAATAAGGTTACTATTCGTAACCGATACCCTTTACCACGCATCGATGATTTGTTGGATCAGCTTCAGGGAGCAACTGTGTTCTCCAAGATTGATTTACGCTCGGGTTATCACCAGATCCGGATTAGAGATTCTGATGTACCCAAAACAGCATTCCGTACTAGATATGGACATTACGAGTTCACAGTGTTACCTTTTGGATTGACTAATGCACCAGCAGTATTTATGAACCAGATGCATCGAGTGTTTCATGCCTTTCTGGATCGGTTTGTGATCATCTTTATAGATGATATATTGATTTATTCCAGAGATAGGGAAACACATGCAGATCAGTTGAGGACTGTACTTTCAGTGTTGCGGGAGAATGAGTTGTATGCAAAATTCTCCAAGTGTTCCTTTTGGTTGGACTCTGTAGCCTTCTTGGGACACATTGTCAGTGCAGAAGGCGTAGCTGTTGATCCTAACAAGATACGAGCTATTATTGATTGGAAACGGCCATCTTCTGTCACTGAGATCCGGAGTTTCCTTGGTTTGGCTGGATACTATAGGAAATTTGTTCCTCACTTTTCTAGACTGGCCGCTCCACTAACACAGTTGACCCGGAAGGGAAAATCTTTTGAGTGGTCAGAGAGTTGTGAGAACAGTTTCCTAGAGCTGAAGCAGAGGCTTAGCACCGCTCCAGTATTGATGTTACCTACACAGGAGAAGCCGTATCAGATGTATACTGATGCTTCACATATAGGCTTGGGAGCCGTACTGATGCAGGATAGTAGAGTTATAGCATATGCTTCGAGGCAACTGAAGGATCATGAGAAGAATTATCCCACTCATGATTTGGAGTTAGCTGCTGTCATTTTTGCCTTGAAGATATGGAGACATTATTTGTACGGAGTTCCTGTAGATTGCTTCTCTGACCACAAGAGTCTTAAGTATCTGTTCACTCAGAAGGAACTGAACTTGAGGCAGAGGAGGTGGTTGGAACTGATAAAAGATTACGAGTTGACAATAAACTACTGCGAGGGGAAGGCTAATCCGGTGGCTGATGCCTTGAGCAGACACGCAGTTGTGCATACTGTGATAGCTTGCGACTCTATAGCAGACTTGGATTGGGATGTTGAGAGATGTCAGGAACAGTTGTCTGTTCAGAGACTGGCTCACAGACTCAGTTCGTTGACTATTCGGGCTGACTGGTTATCTGAGATGCGTGATCTTCAGCGTTGCGATGAAGAGCTGAAGGAGAAGTTTGAGTTGGCATCGCAGGGATTGGGAGGAGACTTTGCTCTTAGAGACGACATTTTGACTTTCAGGAGTCGCTGGTGTGTGCCATCACATCAGGAGTTCAGGGAGAGGATCCTTCGAGAGGCTCATTATGGAACTTTGGCTATGCACCCTGGAGAAGTCAAGATGTATAAGAATTTGAGGAGTGTTTTCTGGTGGAGAGGTTTGAAGGCAGATGTTGCTGCTTTTGTTAAGAAGTGCCTTACATGTCAACAAGTTAAGGCCGAGCACCAGAGACCTGGAGGATTGTTGCAGAGATTGCCGATTCCGGAGTGGAAATGGGATGACATCACTATGGACTTTGTAACTGGTCTTCCTCGTACCAGACAAGGTTTTGACGCCATTTGGGTCATCGTGGATCGATTGACCAAGTCAGCCCATTTCTTATCAATTAAGAAGACGGATTCAGCGGCACAATTGGCAGAGGTATATATTCAGCAGATTGTCAGATTGCATGGGATTCCCCGATCTATTATTTCTGACAGAGACGCCAAGTTCACATCACAGTTTTGGAGGAGCTTACACACTGCCATGGGTACACAGTTGAAGTTCAGTACTGCTTATCATCCTCAGACAGATGGACAGTCTGAGCGGACTATTCGGACCTTGGAGGATTTGCTACGCTTGAGCGTACAAACTTACTCAACAGATTGGGCCAGACGGTTACCCTTGGTAGAGTTTGTGTACAATAACAGCTTCCAGGCGTCGATTGGTATGGCGCCTTATGAGGCACTATATGGACGTCGGTGTAGATCTCCTCTTTGTTGGGAGGAGGGTGATTCCAGGAGAGTGTGGGGACCCCAGATTGTGGAGGAGACCACAGCGGAAGTCAAGTTGTTGCGGGACAGATTACGCACTGTGCAAGATCGCCAGACGAAATATTATGATCCTAAGCACAGAGCTGTTGAGTTCTCTGTGGGAGATAGGGTATTCCTGAAGATCAGTCCTATGCGGGGTCTATTCCGGTTCGGGAAGCCTTCTAAGCTTCGACCTCGTTACATTGGACCCTATCCTATTCTAGAGAGGATTAGTGAGGTGGCTTACAGGTTGGCACTTCCTGAGCATCTAACTGGGATTCACAATGTGTTTCATGTTTCGAATCTCAAGAGATATGTGCCAGATCATTCTCATTGTATCAGTGATGATCTTCCTGGTTTGCAAGTGACACCAGACTCTTCTTATGTGGAACTACCAGTTCGCATCCTCGAGGAGAGCAGCAGACAGCTGAGGAACAGGTCGTTTCCTATGGTCAAGGTGCTGTGGAATAGACATGACGAAAGGGAGGCAACCTGGGAGCTAGAGCAGGATGTTGCGGAGAAGTGGCCGGAACTTCTTGCTGAATTTCGAGGGCGAAATTCCTGATAAGGTGGGGAGATTGTTATACCCAATAAAAAATTTTTATATTAATCTTTAATAAATTAATTTTTGGCTTGGATGATTTCAGATCGACAGGAGGATGAGCCAGGAGCTCAATTAGAGGCTATTGGAATTTCTGAAATTTCTGGGGATTTTTCGGAGCACCGAGGTAATTTTTAAGTAATTTTCCCTGTTTATTTGGATTTATTGGATTTTTGGAAATTCGAAAATCAATTATGATCGGTTATTTTAAAACCGGAAATTTATTTTTATCGCGCGTGAACCGGACCGGAACGGTTCAGCGGAGGCGGAGGCGGTTCGCCGAGTTAGTTTGCGCGTGCGTCCTGATAAGCGGATCGGACGGTCGTGATCGACGGTTGGGATTGAACCGGCTGATCGTGTCGATAGCGTGTCGACAGCGCGTATCGGGTGCTTACCGTGTCGAAAGCGTGTCAACGGTGCGTAGTGGATTTTCACCGTGTCGTCCAGAAATATAAAACCCTCGCGAAACGATTAGGGTTCGTTCGACCGACCGATAGAGAGATTTTTCCGGCGTACGGCGCGTGATTCCGGCGGCCTGGCAAGGGGCTTTTTGTGCCTGGAGATTCACGGGAACGCGGAGAGTCGATTGATACCGGATTCGTTCGGTGAGGAGCTGCGGCGAGCTGCGGACGAAGTTCACCGTCGCCGGCGTCGTTGAGGTAGGAAATTCAGAAATTAAATTAGTTATTTAGCAAAATTAAAGCATGGAATATGTTGTTAATGTCTATCTGAGCATGTGATTGAAATTTTGAAGTCGGAAATGCATTGCAGTATTATAATTTTAGCATGTTAGGTTTTAGGGTTTCGGAAAATTATACCCGTCGAATTCGGAATTTTTCCAAGCATATGTTGATTTGATTATGTGCCTAAATCATGTTAAGGTGTTTTCAAATGCTTAAATATATTTAATTTCATAGATTGTCAAAATGGGGATCGGATGAAACTTCGGCAGAAAATTTTGATTGAACCTTAGAATTAGTGACATTATTGAAACATTAGGATAGTATGAACATCGGTTTTGCTTCTCCTTGATCTCGGTCACCGAAAATCGACGGGGAACGGAGGACTCGTCGGCTAGGGTTTCGCGGGCGCCGGGCGGAGGAAGGAGACGGATTAAGTAAATTCGGTTTAATTATTTAAGTAATTATAATTATATAATTTTTTATTAATAATTATATGCGGCGCGGAAGAAAAGAAATGCGGATTTTTAAATTCGGAAGATTAATCCGAATTTTTCGGAAATGGAAATGTGGGAATTCTAATTCGGAAATTAATCCGAATTTCGGAAAAAGGATATGCGGAATTTTAATTCGGAATTTTATTCCGAATTTTTTGAAAAAATGGAAAAAGGGGCGGAAATTGATTTTTGAAAATTTGGAAAATTCGGTAATTGAATTTCCGGGAATTATTAAATTATGAAAAAGTCAGAAAAAGGAAAAAACTTGGAATTTAAAATTTCCTGAAGTGTGAAAATGTGATTTTTGGAAATCATGTAGCCAAGTTGAAATTGACTGTTGGAAATTACCAATGAATTCAGTACAGCTGAATTAGTTGGAAGGAAGTGTGACACTTAGGTGCTACAGAAACAATCAGAATTTTGGTACAGTTGTGTTACTTGTATGACAATGGCATGGATTGAGTCAGTTTACTCAGTGTGGGCATATTTTATGGATTGGCATACTGGACCGGACTATTATAGACCCTATATGATGTTTTAGGGTAGTTGTGGTAGGTAACTGTGCGGTTCAGACTTAACTTTCACAGTATACATGTGGACTGGTATGCGCCTTGTTGTATCTGGACACATGTTGCCGAATCTTGGAGTTAAAGCTTGGCAATGACTGTAGGGGCGTGGCTTCTATGGAAATTGTTGGGAGAGGACTTCTTGGGACGGTGGCTGAGTCGACCTCTTCTGGTCCACGAGTGTAGGCCTGCGTGCCTGAGAGTGGCAGCGGCAGGGGTGACTCGCCGTGGCTAGCCAGGGTGTCTCACGTTGGCTAGAGATCTATGTGACGGGTTTGTCTATAGTCTCCAGAAGATTGATTGACGAGAGACGCTGCGGTGTCGGGTGCTAGGCGCCATGCGTGCGCAGAGATGGGCGTGTCCCGCTGGCATGCTACCTGGGAGCACAGAGGAGAGCTACTCTGTTGTGACTGGGGGTGACTGTGATTGGTCGGAGTCTGGAACTGAGAGTGCCTATCCACCATACATTGTTATGCTGTATTCCTATATTTTTGCTATTATCCTTCTCTTGCATGTGAGTTTTACTAGCTGTCTTTCCTACTGGGCGTAGCTCATTCCTGTGTTACATATTTCAGTGGCTCGGCAGACTTGACGCTACCTGATTAGGTGGGATCGTGGTCAGCAGGCTTGTGGAGGATATCTGATTTGTGATTGTCTGAGATATTCTGGTTAGTTGATTGTTGTTGTTGGATGTATTAAATGAGATTGTTATTCTCATATGTCATGTAATATGTGAGGGTAATTCTGACTTATGTTTCTGGTTGGATAATGTTACACTTGTTGGACTTGGATCTTATTCTTGTGATGTAGTTTCATTCACTGTTTTATTTTATTGTCTTGGAGTATGGTGTGTGGAGTGCCATATTTTGTTGTGGATGTTATATATCTTTTTGTTTGATGGTGAGGTCATTACATGACTATGGAACTTAACATTGGGGGTTCAGACTTCTATTAGACCGGTTCTCCTATCGGTATGGGTTAGGAGTATTGGGTCTAGTAGGAGTAACATTGCGCGAGTCCATCTGTTAATTCAGGAGTCATGAACCTGATTTGACGGTGTACCCAGGAGATGGGATCCACATTGTTAAGGAAAGTAGGTGTGTAATGGTGTGTTATATCCTATGTTTTCGTAGGCTACTCAGGTTGGTATGGGACGATCTAAGTTGTCTATATGCAAAAAAAAAAAAATTTATGCCAAAATCAGCCTAGAAAATATGGGGTGTAACACTCCTCCTCCTTCTTCTTCATCCTCGTCCTCTATTACTTCTTATTCTTCTTCGTCTTCATCTTGTTCTTCCTCATCCTTTACTTCTTCTACTTCTTCTTCCTTTACTTCTTCGTTTTCTTCGTCTTCTTCTTATTCTTCTTCTTTATCCTTTACTTCTTCTTCTTCTTCTAATTCCTCTTCTTCTTCTGCTCCTCCTTCTAATTATTCTCCTTCTACTTCTAATTCTTCTTCTTCTTCTCCACCTTCATTTTGTTCTTCTTGTTGTTGTTGTTCTTCTACTTCTTCTTCTTCTACATCTTCTTCATCTTCGTCTTCTTCTTCTTCTTTTCTTCCACTTCTTCTTCTTCCTCTTCTTCTTCTTCTTCTTCTTCTACTTCTTCTTTTTCTTCCTTTACGTGTTCTTCTTCTTCTTCTTGTTATTCCTTTTCTTCTTCTTCTTCTTCTTCTCCTTCTCCTCTTCCTCCTCCTACTTCTTATTCTTCTTCTCCCTCTTCTTCTTGTATTTCTTGACCTCCTCCTTCTTCTTCTTCTTCACTTTGTCTTCTTCATCATCATCATCTTCTTCTTCTACTTCTTCTTTGCCTACCACGTCTTCTTCTTCTTCTCCATCTTCTTCTTCTCCATCTTCTTATTCTTCCTCTTCTTTCCTTCTTCTACATCTACTTCTTTACCTTCTTCTTCTTCTTTGTGTTCTTCTTCTTCATATTCTTCATCATCTCCTTCTTCGACTTCTTCTTTTCCTTTTTCTTCTTCTTCTTCTACTTCTTCTTCTTCTTCTTATCCTTTTTCTTCTCTTTCTTCTTCCTCTTCTGGTTCTTCTTTTTCTTCTTCCTCTTATTCTTCTTCTTCTTATTCTTATTCTTGTTGTTGTTGTAGTTGTTCTTCTTCTTCTTCTTCTTCTTCTTCCTTGTTTTCTTTTTATTCTTCTTCTTCTACTACTTCTTCTTCTTCATTATCTTTAACAATTTCTTCTTCTTCATCATCTTCATCTTCTTCTTCATCTTCCTCTTCTTCTTCTTGTTCCTATTCTTGTTCTTGTTTTTCTTTTCGTTCTTCTTCTTCTTCTTGTTGTCTTCTTCTTTTTCTTCTTCTTCTTCTTCAACCCTTTGTTCTTTTTGTTCTTCCTTTCTTCTTCTTCTTCTTCTTCTTCTTCTTCTTTTTGATATTATCATTCTACTACTACTACTTCTTCTTCTCCTTTCGTTAATTCTTCTTGATCATGATCATCTTCTTCTTCTTCTTCTTCATCGCTTTCATCATCTTCTTCTTCCTCTTCTTCTTCTTCTTCTTCATCTTTATCTTCTTCTTCTTCTTCTTCTTCATCTTCATCTCCTTCTTTTTCTTTTTCTACTACCTCTTTTTCTTCTTCTATTTCTTCTTCTTCTTCTTCTTCTTATTCTCTTTCTTCTTCTTCTTCAACTTCTTATTCTCCTTCTATTCTACTTATTCTTCTTCTTCTTCTCGTTCTTCTTTTTGTTATTCTCATTCTAATGCTTCTTCTTCTTCTTCTTCTTCTTCTGCTTCTTCCTTTAATTCTTCTTCATCATGATCTTCTTCTTCTCCTTCTTTTTCTTCTTCATCGTCTTCATCATCATCTTCTTCTTCTTCTTCGTCTTCTTCTTCATTTTTATCTTCTTCTGCTTCTTCCTCTTCTTTTTCTTCTTCTACTACCTCCTGTTCTTTTTCTACATCTTCTTATCCCTTTGCTTCTTCTTCTTCTTCTTTGTCTTCATCTTCTGTTATTCTTATTCTTCATCTTCTTCTTCTTCTTCTTCATTATCTTCTTCTTCTTCTTCTTCTTCTTCTTCCTGTATTCTTCTTCTCCTTATTCTTCTTCTTCTTCTTCTTCTTGTTCTTCTCCGTCTCCATCTTCTTCTTCTTCTTCTTCTTCTTCTTGTTCTTCTTCTTCTTCTCCATCTTCTTCTTCTTCTTCTTCTTCTTCTTCTTCTTCTTCTTCTTTGTCTTCTTCTTTTTTTTGCCTCCTCCTCCTTTCTTTTCCATCTTTTTCTTCTTCATCTTTTTCTTCTTGTTTTTCTTCTTCTTTATTTTCTTTTTCTTGGTCTTCTTCTTCTTCTACTTTTTCCTCTTCTTCTTCTTCTTCTTAATCATCATCATCATCATCGTCCTCGTCGTCATCTTCTTCTTCTTCTTCTTATTCTTCTTCATATTCTTAATCATCATCATCATCTTCTTCTTCTTGCTTCTTCTTCTTCTTCTTCTTCTTCTTTTGCTTCTTCTTCTTCTTCTTTGCCTTCATCTCCTCTTCCTAATCCTACTCCTATTTCTTCTTCTTCTCCTTCTTCTTCGTCTTTTTCTTCTTCTTCTTCTTCTTCTTCCTCTTCTTCTTCTTCTTCTTCATCTTCTTCATCTTCTTCTTCTTCTCCCTCTTCTTCTTCTTCTTCTTCATCTTCTTCTTCCTGTTCTTCTTCTTCTTGTTCTTCTTCTTGTTCTTGTTCTTTTCTTCTTCTTCTTCTTCTTCATCTTCTTCTTCTTTACCTTCTTCTTCTTCTTCTTCTTCTCTTCCTTTTTTTCTTCTTCTTCATCTTCTTCTTCATCTTCTTCTTCTTCTTCTTCCTCTTCTCCATGTTCTTCTCCTTCATCTTCTTCTTCTTCTTCTCCTTCCTCATCTTCTTCTTCTTCTTCTTTGTTCTTCTTCTTCTTCTTCTCCCTCTTCTTCTTCTTCTACTTCTTCTTCTTGGTCTTCTTCTTCTTCTTCTACTTCTCCTTCTTCTCCTTCTCCTTCTTCTTCTTCTTCTTCTTCTTCTTCTTCTTCTTATTCTTTTTCTTGTCCTTGTTCTTCTGCTTCTCCTTCTTCTGCTTCTCCTTCTTCTTCTTCTTCTTCTTTTTCTTCTTCTTCTGCTTCTTCTTCTTCGTCTTCTTTTTCTTCTTCTCCTTCTTCTCCTTTATCTTCTTGTTCTTCTTCTTCTTCATTATCTTCTTTTTCTTCTTCTTAGTCTTCTTTTTCTTCTTCTTAGTCTTCTTTTTCTTCTTCTACTTCTTCTTTCTCTTCTTCTTTTTCTCCTTCTTTTTTGTCTTTTTTATCATCTTTTTCTTCTTCTTCTTCTTTTTCTTCTTCTCATCTTCTTTTTTTTCTTCTTCTTCTGCATCTTCTTCTTTTTCTTCTTCTTCTTGTCCTTCCTTTTCTTTTTTGTCTTTTGCATCGTCATTTTTTTTTTCATTTTCTTCTACTTCTTCTTCTTCTTCATCTTCTTGTTCTTCTACTACTTCTTCTTCTTCTTAAACATATTATCCTGCTTCTTATTCTTCTTCTTCTTCTTCTTCTCGTTCTTCTTTTTCTTACTCTTCTTTTTCTTCTTCTTCTTCCACTTCTTCTTCTTCTTCTTCTTCTTCTTCTTTGTCTTCTTCTTCTTCTTTTTCTTCTTCCTCTTCTTCTTTTCTTCTTCTTCTTCTTTTTCAAGCTCTACTTCTTCTTCTTCTTCATCATCATCTTCTCCTTCTTCTTCTTCAACAACTTCTTCGTCTTCGTGTTCTTCTTCTTCTACTTCCTCTTGCTCTTCCTCCTCCTCTTCTTCTTCTTCATTTTCTTCTTATTTTTGTTTTAATTTTTGTTGTTTTTCATCTTCCTCTTCTTCTTCTGCTTCTTCTTCTTCTTCTTCTTCTTCTATACCTTCTTCATCTTCTTTACCTTCTTCTTCATCTTCTTTGTCTTCTTCATTGTCACCTTTTTCTTCTTCTCCTTCTTTTTCTTCTTCTTCTTCTTCTCCTTCTTTTTCTTGTTCTTCTTCTTTTCCTTCTCTTCTTCTTCTTCTTCTCCTTCTTCCTCTCTTTCTACTTCTTCTTCTTCTTCTTCGTCATCATCATCTTCTTCTTCTTCTTCTTCTTTTGTTACTTCTACTTCTTCTTTTTCTTCTTCTTCTTCTTCTTCTTCTTCTTCTTCATCTCCTCTTTCCTCTTCTTATTCTTCCTCTCCTTCCTTTTCTTGTCCTTCCTCTTATCCTTAATCTTCTTCTTCTTCTTCTTCTTATCCTTTGTCTCCTTCTTCTTCTTCAATATTTTCTTCATTTTCTTCATCGTCATCATCATCTTCTTCTTTTTCTCCTTCTCCTTCTTCTTCTTCTTCTTCTTCTTATTCCTCTTCTTATTCTTCTTCTTCCTTTACTTCTTCTTCTTCCTCTTCTTATTCTTCTTCTTCTTCCCCTTCTTATTCCTCTACTTCTTTTACATCTTCTTCATCATCATATTCTTCTACTTCTATTTCTTCTTATTCTTGTTCTTCTTCTACTTCTTCTTCTTCTTCATCATCATCATCCTCTTCTTCTTCTTCTCCTTTCTCTTCTTCTTCTTCTTCTTCACCAGTTTCTTCTTTTACTTCTTCACTATCTTGATCATCATCATCATCATCTTCTACTTCTTCTTCTTCTTCATCATCTTGATCATCATCTTCATCATTATTGTCATCATCATCATCATGTTCTTCTTCTTCTTCTTCTTCTTCTTTTTCTTCTTCTTCTTCTTCTTCTTCTTTCTCTTCTTCTTCTTCTTCTTCTCCTTCTTCTTCTTCTTCTTCTTCTTCTACAACTACTACTTCTTTTACTTTTACTTCTTCTTCTTCTTCTTCTTCTTCTTCTTCTTCTACTTCTTCCTCTTCTTCTACTCCATTTTTTTCTCCTTATTCTTCTTCTTCTTCTTCTTCTTCTTCTTTTCCTTCTTCATCTTCTTCTTTTTCTTGTTCTTCTTTTTCTTCATCTTCTTCTTTTAATTCTTCTTCTTTTTCTTCTTCTTCTTCTTCATGTTCTTCTTTTTTCTACTTCTCATTCTTCTTTTGCTAATTCTTCTTATTCTTCTTTTTTTTCTTCTACTACTTCTTCTTCTTCATCTTTTTCTCCTTCCTCTTTATAATTTCCTTCTCCTTCTTATTTCACATCTTCTTCTTCTTCTTCTTCCTCTCCCTCTTCTACTTCTTCTTCTTCTCCTTCTTCATCATCTTCTTCCTCTACTTCTTTTTCTCCTTCTTCATCTTCTTCTTCTCCTTCCTCTTCTTCTTCTTCTTCTTTTTCTTCTACTTGTTCTTCTTCTTCTTCACCTTCTACTTCTTCTACTTCATGTTCTTTTTCATCTTCTACTTCTTATTCTTCTTCTTTTTCTTCGTGCTCTCCTTCTTCTTCATTTTCTTCTTCTTCTTCTTCCTCTTCCTCTTCTCTTACTTCTTATTCTTCTACTCCTTCTACTACTACTACTACTACTTCTTCTTCTCCTTCGTCCTCTTTATCTTCTTCTTCTTCTTCTTCTTCATCATCATCATCATCTTCTTCTACTTCTTCTTTTTCTTGTTCTTCTTCTTTTTCTTCTTCTTCTTCCTCTTCTTCTTCTCTTCTTCTTCTTCTTCTTCATCTTCTTCTTCTTCTCCTTCTTCTTCTTTTTCTTCTTCTTCTTCTTCTTCTTCTTGTTCTTCTCCCCTTGTTCTTCTTCTTCTTTTACTTCTTCTTTGCCTACTTCTTATTCTTGTTCTTCTTCTATGACTTCTTCTTCTTCTTCTTCTCGTTCTTCTTCATTGTTGTCATCTTCATATCCTTCGTCTTCTTCTTCTTCTTTTTCTTCTTCATATACTTCTTCTTCTTCTTCTTCTTCTTCTTCTTCTTCCTCTCTGTCTGCTCTTGCTTCTTCTTCTTCTTCCTCTTCTTCCTCGTCTTCTTCATCACTTCCTCCTCCTCCTTCTTCTTATTCTTGTTCTTGTTCTTCGTCCACCTCTTGTTAATGTTATTATTATTATTATTATCCTTATAATTACTATTATTATTTTCTTCTTCTTTTACTTTATCTTCTTCTTGTTATTCTTCTTATTTTACTTCTTCTTCCTCTTCTTCTTCATCATCATCATCTTCTTCTTCTTCAACATCTTCTTCTTCTTCTTCTTCTTCTTCTTCATCTTCAACTTCTTCATATTCTTCTTCTTCTTCTTCTTCTTCTTCTTCTTCTTCTTCTTCTTCTTTTTATTATTCTTCGTCTTCCTCCTCTTCTTCTTCTTCTTCTTATTCTTATTCTTCTTCTTCTTCTTCTTCTTCTTTTTCTTCCTTTACTTCTTCTTCTTCTTCCTTGTCTTCATCTTCTACTACTTCTTCTTCTTCTTCTTCTCTTCCTCCTCCTCCTCCATCTTCTTCTTCTTCTTCTTCTCCCTCGTCTTCTTCTTCTTCTTATTCTTCTTGATCTTCTCTCTCGTCTTTTTTTTTCTTCTACTACTTATTCTTCTTCTTCTCCTTCTTCTTCTTCTTCTTTGTCATCTTCTTCTTATTCTTCTTCTTCTTGCTTTTCTTAGTCTTCTTCTCCTTCTTCTTTTTCTTCTTCTTCTTCATCATCTTCCTTTTCTTCTAATCCTCTTTTTCTTCTTGTTCTACATCTTCTCCTTCTCCTTCCCCTTCTTCTTCTTCTTGTTAGTTTACTTCTTCTTCTTCTTCTTCTTATTCTTCTTCTTCTTCTTCTTCTCCATCTCAATCTTCTCCTTCCTCTTAATCGTTGTCTCCTTTGTCTTCTACTTCTGCTACTTCTTCTTCTTCTTCTTCTTCTTCTTCATTTTCTTGTTCTTCTTCTTCTCATCCTCCTCCTTCTTCTTCTTTTTCTTCCTCTACTTCATCATTTTTTTAGTCATCATCATCTACTTCTTCTTCTTCTTCTACAACTTCTTCTACTTCTTCTTTTTCTTCTTCTTCTTCTTTTTCCTCTTCTTCTTCTTCTTTTTCATATTCTTTTTCTTCTCGTTCTCCATCTTCTTGATTCTGTTCTTCTACTTCTACTCCTCCTCCTTCTTCTTCAACTTCTTCCTCTTCTTATTTTTCATTTTCTTCTACTTCTTCTTCATCTTCATCTTCCATTTCTTTTTCAACTTTTCCTTCATTGTCTTCTTCTCCTCCTCCTCCTCCTTTTTCTTCTATACTTCCTCCTCTTCATCTTCTACTTCCTCTTCTTACTTAAGTTCTTCTTCATCTTCTTCATCATCTTCGTCTTCTTCTTCTTCTTCTTCTTCTTCTTCTTCTTCTTCTTCTTCTTCCTCTCTTTTTTTCTTCTTCCTCTTCTCCATATTCTTCTTCGTCTTCTTCTTCTTCTTCTTATTCTTGGTCTTCCTTTACAACTTCACCATCTTCTTAATCATCATCATCTTCTTCTTCTAATACCTTTACTTCTTCATCTTCTTATTCATCTTCTTCTTATTGTTCTTCTTCCTCTTTTTCCTCTTCTTGTTCTTGTTGTTCTTCTTCTTCTACTACTATTTCTTGTTCTTCTTCTTCATCGTTATCATCTTCTTCTTCTTCATCTGCAAGTAATTCGTCTATTTCATCTTCTTATTCTTCTTCTTTATCATTATCTTCTTCTTTTTCTTCTGATACTTCTTTTTCGTCTTCTAGTTCTTCTAATTCTTTTTCTTCTTCTTTTTCTTCTTCTTGTCTATCTTCTTCTCCTTCTTCTCCTCCTCTTTCTTCTCCTTCTTCTTCTTCTTCTTCTTCTTCTTCTACTTCTTCTTCTTATTTGTCTTCTCCTTCTTCTTCTTCTCCTTCTTCTTTTTCTACTACTAGTACTTCATCATCATCATCTTCTTCTTCTACTACTTCTTCTTCTTTAATTCTTCTTCTTTTTCTTCTACTTCCTCCTCCTTTACTTCTCCCTCTTCTTCTTCTTGTTCTTGTTCTTCTCCTTCTTCTTCTTCTTCTTATTCTTCTTGATCTTCTTCTTCTTCTTTTTCATCTCCTTCTTCTTCTTCTTCTTCATCTTCTTCTTATAATTCTTCTTCTTCTTCTTCTTCTTCTTCTTCTACTTCTT
>JAIUJO010000095.1:37500-42500 GCA_023846275.1 Vanilla planifolia
TCCTTCTTCTTTTTTTCTTCTTCTTCTTCATATTCTTCATCATCTCCTTCTTCGACTTTTTCTTCTTTTTCTTCTTGTTCTTCTGCTTCTTCTTCTTCTTCTTATCCTTCTTCTTCTCTTTCTTCTTCCTCTTCTGGTTCTTCTTTTTCTCCTTCCTCTTATTCTTCTTCTTCTTCTTTTACTTCCTCTTCTTACTCTTATTCTTGTTGTTGTTCTGCTTCTTCTTCTTCTTCTTCTTCCTCGTCTTCTTTTTATTCTTCTTCTTCTACTACTTCTTCTTTATCTTCATCAACTTCTTCTTCTTCATCCTCATCATTATCTTCTTCTTCTTCTTCTTCCTGTTCTTCTTCTCGTTCTTTTACTTGTTCTTGTTTTTCTTCTTCATCTTCTGCTTCTTCTTCTTTTTCTTCTTCTTCTGCTTCTACCTCTTGTTCTTTTTGTTCTTCCTTTCTTCTTCTTCTCTTTCTTTTTTTCATTCTAATTCTACTACTACTTCTTCTTCTTCTTCCTTTAATTCTTCTTCATCATGATCATCTTCTTCTTCTTCTTCTTCATCATCGCCTTCATCGTCTTCTTCTTCCTCTTCTTCTTCTTCTTTATCTTCTTCTTCTTCATCATCATCTTCTTCTTCTTCTTTTTCTTCTTCTACTACCTCCTTTTCCTCTTCTATTTCTTCTTCTTCTTCCTCTTCTTCTTCTTCTTCTTCTTATTCTTCTTCTTCTTCTTCTTCTTCTATTACAACCTCTTCTTCTTTTTGTTCTTCCTTTGTTCTTCTTCTCATTCTTCTTTTTGTTATTCTCATTCTAATACTTCTTCTTGTTCTTCTTTTGCTTCTTCTTCTTCCTTTATTTCTTCTTCATCATGATCTTCTTCTTCTTCTTCTTTTTCTTCTTCATCATCTTCATCATCATTTTCTTCTTCTTCTTCTTCGTCTTCTTTTTCATCTTTATCTTCTTCTACTTCTTCTTCTTCTTCAAAATCTTCTTCTTCTTCTTCTTTTTCTTCTTCTACTACCTCCTGTTCTTTTTCTACTTCTTCTTCTTCTTCTTCTTATCCCTTTGGTTCTTCATCGTCTTCTTCGTCTTCTACTTCTGTTCTTCTTATTCTTCATCATCATCTTCTTCTTCTTCATCTTCTTCTTCCTTTATTGTTCTTCTTCTTATTCTTCTTATCCTTCTTCTTCTTTTTCTCCATCATCTTCTTCTTCTTCTTCTTCTTCTTCTTCTCCATCTTCTTCTTCTTCTCCTTCTTTTTCCTCTTCTTTATCTTCTTCTTCTTTTTCTCCTCCTCCTCCTCCTTCGTTTTCCTCTTTTCCACCTTTTTCTTCTTCAGCTTTTTCTTCTTGTTCTTGTTCTTCTTAATTTTCTTTTTCTTGTTCTTCTTCATCTTGTACTTTTTCCTCTTCTTCTTCTTCTTCTTCTTCTTAATCGTTATCATCATCATAATCGTTATCGTCTCCTTCTTCTTCTATTTTCTTATTTTTCTTCATATTCTTAATCATCATCATCATCATCTTCTTCTTCTTCTTACTTCTTCTTCTTCTTCTTCTTCTTACTCTTCTTCTTCTTCCACTTATTCTTCTTCTTCTTCTTCATCTTCTTCTTCTCCCTCTTCTTCTTCTTCTTCTTCTTCCTGTTCTTCTTGTTCTTGTTCTTGTTCTTCTTCTTCTTCATCTTCTTCTTCTTCTTCATCTTCTTCTTCTTCTTCTTCTTCTTCTTCTTCTTCTTCTCCTCCTCCTCCTCCTTTTTTTTTTCTTCTTCTTCTTCTTATTCTCCATGTTCTTCTCCTTCACCTTCTTCTTCTTCTTCTCCTTCCTCATCATCTTCTTCTTCTTCTTCCTCTTCTTTTTCTTCTTCTTCTTCTTCTTCTTCTTGTCCTTCTTCTTCTTCTCCTTCTTCTCCTCCTCCTCCTTCTTCTTCTTCTCCTTCTTCTTCTTCATCATCTTCTTCTTCTTCTTCTTCTTCTTATTCTTCTTCTTCTCCCTATTCATCTTCTTCTTCTTCTTCTCCTTCTTCGTCTTCTTCTTCTTTTGCTTGTCCTTCTTCTTCTTCTCCTTCTTCTTCTCCTTCTTCTTCTTCTTCTTATTATTCTTCTACTTCTCCTTCTTCTTCTACTTCTCCTCTTCTAATTCTCCTTCTTCTTCTTCTTCTTCTTCTTCTTCTTCTTCTTCTTCTTCTTCTTCTTCTTCTACTACTACTACTACTTCTTCTTTCTCTTCTTTTACTTCTCCTTGTTCTGCTTCATCTTCTTGTTTTTCTTCTTCTACATTTTCTTCTTTTTCTTCTTCTTTGTCTTCTTTTTCTTCTTCTACTTCTTCTTTCTCTTCTTCTTTCCTTTTCTTTTTTTTTTATCATCTTTTTCTTCTTCTTCTTCTACTACTTCTTCTTCTTCATTTTCTTCTTTCTCATCTTCTTTTTTTTTTCTTCTTGTTCTTCTACTTCTTCTTCTTTTTCTTCTTCTTCTTGTCCTTCCTTTTCTTTTTTGTCTTTTTCATCATCATCTGTTTCTTCATCTTCTTCTACTTCTTCTTCTTCTTCTTCATCTTCATCTTCTTGTTCTTCTACTGCTTCTTCTTCTTCTTAAACATCTTCTCCTTCTTATTCTTCTACTTCTTCTTCTTCTTTTTCTTCCTCTTATTTTTCTTTTTCTTCTTCCTCTTCTTCTTCTTCTTCTTCTTCTTCTTTTTCCTCTTCTTCTGCTTCCTGTTGTTCTTTTTCTTCTCCTTGTTCTTCTTCTTCTACTTCTTCCTCTTCTTCTTCTTTTTCTTCTTCTTCTTCTTCTTCAAGCTCTACTTCTTCTTCTTCTTCTTCATCTTCATCTTCTCCTTCTTCTTTTTCTTCAACTACTTCTTGGCCTTCGTGTTCTTCTTCTACTTCTTCTTCCTCTTCTTCTTCTTCTTCTTCATTTTCCTCTTTTTTTTTGTTCTACTTTTTGTTCTTTTTCATCTTCCTCATCTTCTTCTGCTTCTTCTTCTTCTTCTTCTTCTTCTTTACCTTCTTATTGTTCTTTACCTTCTTATTCTTCTTCTTCTTCTATTGCTTCTACTTCTTTTTCTTCTTCTTCTGCTTATTCTCCTCTTTCCTCTTTTTCTTCTTCCTCCATCTTTTTCTTGTCCTTCCTCTTATCTTTAATCTTCTTCTTCTTTTTCTTCATACTCTTCATATTCTTCTTCTTCTCCTTCATCTTGTTCTTCTTCTTCTTCTTCAACATTTCATTCTTTTACATCTTCTTCATTTTCTTCATCACCATCATCTTCTCCTTTTCTTCTTCTTCTTCTTCTTCTTCTTCTTCTTCTTTTTCTTCTTCTTATTCTTTTTCTTCCTTTACTTCTTCTTCTTCTTCTTCTTATTCTTCTTCTTCCCCTTCTTATTCCTCTACTTCTTCTTTTACTTCGTCTTCAACTTCTATTTCTTCTTGTTCTTGTTCTTCTTCTACTCCTTCTTCATCATCATCATCATCTTCTTCTTCTTCACCATTTTCTTCTTCTACTTCTTCATTATCTTGATCATCATCATCATCATCATCTTCTACTTCTTTTCCAACTTCTTTTTCTTCATCTTCTTCTTCTTCTTCTTCATCTTCTTCTTCTTCTTCTTCTTCTCCTTCTTCATCCTGATCATCATCTTCATCATTATCGTCATCATCATCATCATGTTCTTCTTCTTCTTCTTCTTTTTCTTCTTCTTCTTCTTTTTCTTCTTCTTCTTCTTCTTCTTCTTTTCCTTCTTCTTCTTCTTCTTCTTCCTCTTCTTCTTCTTCTTCTTCTCCTTCTTCTTCTTCTTCTTCTTCTTCTTCTTCTTCTTTTACTTCTTTTTCTTCTTCTTCTTCTTCTTTTTCTTCTTTTACTTCTTCTTCCTCTTCTTCTACTTCATTTTTTACTTCTTCTTCTTCCACCTCTTCTTGTTCTTATTCTTCTTCTTTTTCTTATTCTTTTTTTTCTTCATCTTCTTCTTTTAATTCTTCTTCTTTTTCTTCTTCTTCTTCTTCTTCTTCATCTACTTCTTTTTTCTACTTCTTATTCTTCTTCTGCTTATTCTTCTTATTCTTCTTTTTTTTCTTCTACTACTTCTACTTCTTCTTCTTCTTCATCTTTTTCTCCTTCCTCTTTATATTTTTCTTCTCCTTCTTATTTCACTTCTTCTTCTTCTTCTTCTTTATCTTCCTCTTCTACTTCTTCTTCTTCATCTTCTTCCTCTACTTCTTCTTCTCCTTCTTCTTCTTCTTCTTCTCCTTCTTCTTCTTCTTCTTATTTTTCTTCTACTTGTCCTTCTTCTTCTTCACCTCCTACTTCTTCTTCTACTTCATGTTCTTTTTCTTCTTCTACTTCCTCTACTTCTTCTTTTTCGCCCTCTTCTTCTTCATCATTTTCTTCTTCTTCTTGTTCTTCTCCCTCTTCTCCTACTTCTGATTCTTCTACTTCTACTACTACTACTACTTCTTTTTCTTCTCCTTCGTCCTCTTTATCTTTTCTTCTTCTTCTTCTTCTTCTTCTTCTTCTTCATCTTTTTCTTCTTATTCTTTTCCTTCTTCTTCTTTTTCTTCTTTTTCATCATCATCATCTTCTTCTTCTACTTCTTCTTCTTGTTCTTGTCTTTTTTCTTCTTCTTCTTCAACTTCTTCTTCCTCTTCTTCTTCTCTTCTTTTTCTTCTTCTTCTTCATCTTCTTCTTGTTCTTCTTCTTCTTCTTCTTTTTCTTCCTATACTTCTTCTTCGTCTTCTTCTTCTTCTTTTTCTTCTCCTTCTTCTTCTTCTTCTTCTTCTTCTCCCCTCGTTCTTCTTCTTCTTCTTCTTTTACTTCTTTGCCTACTTCTTATTCATGTTCTTCTTCTACGACTTCTTCTTCACCTTCTTCTTCTTCTTGTTCTTTTCCTCTTTCTTCTTCTTCGTCTTTTTCTTCATATCCTTCATCTTCTTCTTCTTTTCTTCTTCTTATACTTCTTTTGCTTCTTCTTCTTCTTCTTCTTCCTCTCTGTCTGCTCTTGCTTCTTCTTCTTCTTCCT
>JAIUJO010000095.1:57500-60000 GCA_023846275.1 Vanilla planifolia
CTTTTACTTCTTCTTTTCTTCATCATCTTCTTCTTATTGTTGTTCATCATCATCATCATCTTCTTCTTCTTCTTAGTCTTCTTCTTCTTCTTCTTCTTCTTCTTCTTCTTGTTCTTCTTCTTCGTCTTCTTCTCCTTCTTCTCCTTATTTTATTTTCTTCAACCTCTTCTTCTTCTTCTTCTTGTTCTTCTTTGTTTTCTTCTTCTCCTTCTTCTTCTTCTTCTTCATGTTCTTTCTCTTTCTCTTTTTCTCTTTCTTCTTCTTCTTCTTCTTCTTCTTCTTCTTCTTTTTCCCCTACTTATTTTTCTACTTCTTCAAGAATTTCTTCTTCTTCTTGTTCTTCTTCTTCTTCCTATTCTTCTACTTCTTCCTCTTCTCCTTCTTCTTCTTCTTCTCCTTCTTCTTCGTCAGGTTCTTCTTCTTCTTCTTCTTCTACTTCTTCTACTACTTCTTCTTCTTCTTCTTCCTCTTCTTCCACTTCTTCTTCTTCTTTTTCTTCTTCTTCCTCTTCGTCTTCTTGTTCTTCACCTTCTTCTTCTTCTTCTTCTTCTTCATTTTGTTCTTCTTCTTCCTCTTCTTTTTCTTGTTCTTCTTCTTTCTCTTCTACTTCTTCTTCTACTACTTCTCATTCTTCGTGTTCTTCTTCTTCTCCTTCACATTCTTCATCTTCTGTCACTTCTTCTTCCTCTTCACCTTCTTCTTCTTTTTTTTATTCTTCTTCTTCTTCTTTTTCTTCTCCTACATTTTCTTCATCATCTTCTTCTTCTTCATCATCATCATCATCATCATCATCATGATCATTTTTTTCTTTTTCGTCTTCTTCTTCTTCTTTTCTTCTTCATCTTCTTCTTCTTCTGCTTCATCTTCTTCTTGTTCTTGTTCTTCTTCTTCTCCTTCTTCTTCTTCTCTTTGTACTTCTTCTTCTTCTTCTTCTTCTTCATCTTCTTCTTCTTCTTGCTTATCTTCTTCTTCTTCTCCTTCTTCTTCTTCTTCTTTTTCTTCTTCTTCTTCTACTTCTTGTTCACCTTAACCTCCTCCCCCTCCTCCTCCTCCTTTTTAATCTTTTTCTTCTTCTTATTTTTCTTCTTTGCCTTCTTCCTCGTCACCTTTTGGTTCTTCTTCATCTTCTTCTTCTTCTTCCTCTTCTTTTTCTTCTTCTTTTTCTCCTTCTCCTTCTTCTTCTTTTGCATCTGCTTCTTCTTCTACTTCTTCTTGTTCTTCCCCTCCTCCTCCTTCTCCTCCTCCATCTTCTTCTTGTTAATTTTGTTATTCTTCTTCTTCTTCTTCCTATTCTTCTTTGTTTTCTTCTTCTTCTTCTTCCTCATCTTATGCTTGTTCTTCTTCTACTTCATCTCCTTCTTCTTTTTCATCGTCCTCTTCTTCTTCTTCTTCTTCTTCTTTCTCTTCTTCTTCTTTTTCTTTATTTTCTTCTTCTTCTTCTTCGTTTTATTCATCATCATCATCTACTTCATCATCATCATCAACATCATCATCATCTTCTTCTTCATCTTCTTTTTTTACTTCATTATCACCTTCTTCTTGTTCTTTTCCTTCTTGTTGTTGTTGTTCTTCTTCTTCCACTTCATCATCATCATCATCATCATCATGATCTTCTTCTTCTTCTTCTCCTCCTTCTTCTTCTTCTTTTTCTTCTCTTCATCTCATTCTCCCTCTTCTTGTTTTTCTTCTTGTTCATGTTCATCTTCTTCATCTTCTTCTTCTTCTTCTTCTTCATCATCATCAGCTTCTTCTTCTTCTTCTACTACTACTTCTTCTTCTTCTACATTGTCGTCGTCTTCTTCTTCTAATTCTTCTTCTTCTTCTTCTTCTTCTTCTCCTTCTCCTGCTCCTCCTCCTCCTCCTTCTTCTTCTTCATTTTCTTACTCTTCTTCTTCTTTGTTTTCATCTTCCTTTTCTTCTCTTTCTTCTTCTTTTTCTTCTTCTTCTCCTCCTTTTCATCATCATCATCGTCTTCTTCTTCTTTCTCTTCTTCTTCCTCCTCTTCTTCTTCTTCTTCTTCTTCTTCGTCTTCTGTTCCTTCTTCTTCTTCTTCTTCCTCTTCTTCACCTTCTTCATCTTCTTGTCCTTCTTCTTCTCTTGCTTCTTTTCCTCATTCTTTCTTCTTCTTCTTCTTCTTCTTCTTCTTCTTCCTTTGCTTCTTCCTCCTCCTCTTCTTCTTCTTCTTCTTCATTTTCATCTTCTTCTTCTTCTTCTTCTGCTTCTTGTTCTTCATCTCCTTCTTCTTCTTCTTGTTCAACATCATAATCTACTTCTACTTCTTCATCATCTTCTTCTTTTTCTTCTTTTACTTCTTTTTTGTCTTCTTCTTTTTCTTTGTCCTCTTCGTCTTCTTCTTCTTGCTTCTCTACTTCTTCTTCTTCCCCTCCACCTCCTTCTTCATCTTACTCTTCTTCTGTATTTTCTTCTTCTTTTCCTTCTTCTTCTCCTTTTTCTTCTTCTTCATCTTCTTCTTCTTCTTCATCTTCTTCTTCTTCATCTT